>VWYI01029305.1:139172-171631 GCA_013399455.1 Anthoscopus minutus
CCCAGAGCTGATTTCACAAATAAAGGCATTAAAAGGAGCTGGTCTCCTGGCCCGTTCATTACAGTCCCACAGTTATCATGTCCTTATTTATTTATTTATTTTTCTATTTATTTTTTAAAAGGGGCTAGCAGCTTGAATTCAGACTCAGGTAAACCGCTTCTTACCTTTAACCGCTTCTTATCCTTTTAACCTGAGGTATTAAAAGCACAACTTCTGCCCTCCTCTTCCTGCCCCCCTCCCCTCCTATCTCCTTTCCCTTTCCTCCTTCCCTTCACTAGTGAGTTTAGAAGCTCAGGCATGGATGTTGAGGGCCAGGATGCAAACAGCCTGTGCATACCTGGTGGTTAATGGGTGGTCAATGTTTGCTGCCCCTGGGCTGGGCTCCTGCTCTAGCCAGGTCAAGAGCCCTGCCTAGTACAACCTGACCTCTCTGTGGTTTCAGCCTCAATACTCAGCATCTGACCTGTAGATTTATCTTTAAGAAGATAACAGAAGTGGTGGGGTAAGGGAGGGAAGAAACCCTCACAAAGCCTCCTATAAAAAGCCAAACTTCCCAAGCCAAAGCCAATAAAAAGCTTCCCAGCTGTTCCCGATCCTCCGAGCCAGCTCGGGCTCTGCAGGCAACAAAACCCTCCCGGCAAGCCGGGGAGCCGCGGGGCGCCAGTGGACGTGGGACGGGGGCAGGGACCCGAGGCGAGGGACCCCTGCGGGTGTCCCGTCTGGAAAGCTGGGGCCCTGGGAAGCGAGAGGTGCCTGACAGAGGGCTGACTCAGCGGGAGACAGCGGTTTGTGTAACCTCCAGCAATCCATTATTACAAAGGGGCTTTCAGGAACTCCTCCGTGCCAGGCACAGCGAGGGTTATTGATTGAGGAGACAGTGCAAATGCACAGAGAGGCTCCATCCATTAGGACCGCTGCTCTCCACCAATTAGAAAAAAATCATTACTCAGCAGCCATCAATGGGCTCTGCGCAGCGCTGGAGTGCATGCATTCAATCTATCTTCTCCCACCTCCCTGAAAACTTAATGACAACTATTAGAGCTCCGCTGAATGCCCGGTGTGTACAGAAGCAAAGATTCATTTGGTAATCTTAGTAATTACGACGCCATAGGAGGACACATGCTAAATTCAAACAAGGGTGTGAGGGGGAGCCGAGGGGGGAAGAGCCTGAATTCCTGTGTTGTGAAAGCCCTTGTCTTGCTCAGCCTCCCTTCCCTTCCCACTCACCTGCTGCCTCCCCTCCCCTCCCCTTCTCCCACAGCCTCTTGGTGGGCTTTCTGGGCTCACTTCTCTGCTTTTCTTTTTTGCCCCCTCCCCAAAAGGGAAACATCATTTTGTGAAAGTAAATTGAAGTGGGATGACTTGGGAAAT
Source organism: Anthoscopus minutus (assembly GCA_013399455.1). Lineage (NCBI taxonomy): Eukaryota > Metazoa > Chordata > Aves > Passeriformes > Paridae > Anthoscopus > Anthoscopus minutus. The sequence continues at coordinate 140,544 of VWYI01029305.1, forward strand.
GTTTGAGATCTCTGGATGAGGCACAAGCCTGGCAACACTGTTTGACAGCACTGCCCTGAGCGATCGAGGAGGCAAATTCCCATTTACAAAAGCCTGTGGAACTGTTCTGGAGCCCTGCTGGCATAACACAGGCAGGGTGCAATTTATTTAGTCTGCCACAGGCCTCTCCTTACCCCACCCCCACCACCCAGCCTTTTCATTTACACACGTCAGGACTGAGCTGAGCGAGACCCTCGTCTCCCCCCTTGCCAATGCATGTCACTCCGAGTTATGGGGAAAGCAAAGTCCCAGGAGGGAATTTTTGGAAGAGCTCAAGGATGGATGTGACATGTCATTGAAGCTGAAAGGAGCAGTTACTTACAAGCGGTGGAGCTTTTCACAGGCCTGCTCTTCTCCAATCCGGGAAGAGGTAAGTCATCATTATCTGAGGGGCAGCCAGAGCCTGGCGACGGCCGTCAGTCACGCTGGCCTTCAACGCCTCGCCTCCCAGCAGAGGAACATCCACCACCACACTGGCAGCTTTGCAGCTGGCAGATTCCATCAGGATAAGGGACAGCTAAAAGAGCAACATTCCTGTTTCCTGTGTAATACCCTCCACAGGAGGTGATCCTGCCAGGGCCAGCTTGCACAACACCAGCCAGCCCCAAGGGGAGGATCACCAGAAGCAGAAGACATGCTCCCAGTGCCTGCTTCAGTTCAGGCTTGCTGGCTAGTCTTGCAGGGCATGGAGAAGCTGGGTCGCCACATCTCTGTAGCCACCCTCCACTTGTCTGGGCTCATGACATTAGCCCTGATTATTATAGCTGCAAGAAGTCTTGGTAGCAATAAAGAGTGCTTAATTTTCAGCTGGGCTTAAAATCATGACAACAGCACATGGCTTCTTTGAACTTTGCTTGTACTCCTTGATCTTCTTCATATGGACTCATTATAGGAAGAATGCAGAAGTTCCTACAATACCCAGCAGATGGAAAAATATGTCAAAGGCAAAATGGCACCAACAATTGCAGGAAAGTCAGAAAAAGGGGAGTAAATCCCAAAGACTCTACTCAATTTTTGTTTTGGTTTTACGCAGGGGAGATATTTTTTAGTTCAGCAAGATTTATTAAGCACAGAGTGGAGGCCTCAGATTTCAGCAGGTTGTTAACTAAAAAGTAACCTCCAAACTTTCTCAGAAATAAAAATAGAAGATATTAAAGTATTCAGTGGAGAGAAGAATCTTTCTCCTCTGTCTGTGAAGTATGAGAAGGGCACTAAGGGAGAGGTTACTCGTCTGCCATGCTACACAGCTTAGGACAGGCACAGAGAACCCTTTTGTTGCTGAAGGCCAAACAGGCCTTCAAAAACCTTGTATAAGTAATGTATTAACATCCTCCTTAATGTTATCCAGCAACAATGGTGAAAAAACACATGTGGCTACAAGCCACCTGCAAAATGATATTGCAGCCTGTGTCTGCCCCTTGCATACCCTCTCACAGAGGGCTGTGGATCACATGGCAGGATGTATCCTTATAAAGTCAGCAGATATGACTCTGCCCTAGTGAACCTCTTACATCTGCAACTAAGTGGCTTTTAATGTTAAAGTTTATTAAATAAAGAATGAATTCTCGGCCAAGCAAAAGGGCACGTCTTCATAAAACACAATGACAAGATCAGCATGTGCAAGGCACCAGGAAGAAGAGGAGATGGACTTCATCACAAAACCCTCCAGTGCCTTCTTATGTTCCTTCCCCCGTGCACTGCCAAAAGGCGCAGCCCATCTCCCTTCCTGTGCTTTGTCGGGGGAGAGCTGGGAAAAGAGAGACCACAGCAGCCAGATCAAAAGACAGGTGTTTCCATGATTCCTATCCAGCCATCCCTGACCTTGAGGCATCCAGTGTGAATGGGAGCCAGGAAGGGCAATGTGTGAGAGTCCATCTGATCTCCCGCTCACGGGGAAGGTGCTGGCAGCCACCACGCGGGCTGTGGATCCGGCCATCTGCCACAGACACGGGGGAGCTGAGTGGAGGCCCAGCTGGCAAACAGGCTGGTGCCTGGCTGGCCCCTCCAAGAGTGAGGAAGGTCTGCAGGTTCAGCACAGATGGTCCCAGGAGAACAAGGAATTGCTCAGACATGGAGTTTTTTTCTGTGCCTCTGGGACATGATGGAGACCAAGCTCACAGGTGAGCCAAGCGAGACATTTTGCTGTTCAGGTAAAATGTCAGGTTAGAGGTCTAAGCACCATCTTGATCCTTCTCCTTCTTACCAAAAGCGATGGAATTGCTTTCCCTGCTTAACCAGGAGCAGGCAGAGCTAGGGTCTCTGGTGTGTACAACTTAGCCAAAAAGCCTTGACCACTGCCCTTTGGTATTCCTTGTGGGGACCTCAACAATGGTGAGAGGGGGAAAGGGCAGGTACTGAACCAATAGCACTGGTCATTTACTAGCTGCTGCAGGCTCAGGAGGATGAAGGAGACTACATCAGATCCTTTGACCAGGGGGGCACTTGTTCTGTTTCTCTGACATTGGTGCTCAGGGAATGGGGTAGAGGATGGCTCAGAAACACATTTGCTGAGCTATTTGCTTAAACTACAGTCACTTGGGCACCATCATCGGAAGGAAAGCCATGAGCTCCTTTGCCAAGAAACTATTGATAATGCCCTTGAAGAGAAATCTTAAAGCTCTAGGCCAATTTGCTGAGCCTCCCTCTCCACATTAAGAGTGATTATAGCATTTAAGGAGTAAGGACAGTAAGATTTAGGATCATCGTTTAAAAAACTCCAACTCAATAGTGACACAAAGCCAAAGATGGAGAAGAGGCGCTCATATTACAACAAATACTCAAAATACTCAAAAATTTCACAAGTTTTCTGTGATTAAAGCTATTTTTTTCTTGACCAAACAAAAAAATGGCTCCATGATACATCAGCAGAGTGAAAATGCTGCTGAGATGTTCCTCAGTGTGTGCCTGGGCATAGTGGGCAATTTAATCTCCAAGGTTTTAATACATATTAAATGACAGATGCATGTCCTGAATGTCTTCTAATGAGATGACATTTGCCCAGATTCTCTTCCTTTAATACCATAGAGGCTTAAAGAAGCTGGAACAAGAAATCTGCCCGGGGCTACCTGCCCTGGTATATAATACAGTGTTTTGAAACTATAGAGTGTCCTTTGCTGTTTTGCAGGATGCTCTGGATGATGCATTTTTGGTGTATTTGTTTACATTTGGAATAAAGTCCTCTTGGTGGTCCTATCCTATCCTATTTGGAAATACTTCAATTGGTGCTTCCTGTAGCTTCTTTTCAGAGTTCTCTTGCCTTTCATTTCAGACTAAAAAATATTTATGGATTCTTAGATATTTCTTGGCGATTAAACTGCTCCTTCTGGATCCCTGAAACATTTTTGTCAGAGAAAATATTTCTGCTATGGCAGACCAGACTGGAGACTTGTTTTGGTGGGATCATTGCTTAGATGTCTTCCCCTCAACCCTTTCAGCATTTACAAGCTCTCTCTTAGCTGCCATATCTTTGTGTTTCTCCTAGAAAAGAATGTCCTCTTTTCTATAATCTCCTTTTGCCACCTACAGATCGTTTTCCAATCTGTCAGCCATTTACAACTCCCTCTCATCTCATGCTTTCTCTCATCCCACTCCACTGTGCTTTTGTCAGTCATTCCTTGTCTTCCCCAGCTCTTCTTCTGTTTCTGCATCTTCTACTTGCCTCCTTTGCCATCATGACACCCCTCTTATAAATGATGTCCCTCTGCCTCCTCCTTTCCCCTCTGCACTGTGACTATGACCCAGAACTCCCTGACCTGCTGCTCTGTGCAGGTCTTCTCATCTTCTTATCTCCTCTTGGCCCTTGTCAGAAATACCCTAAATGTCTGTTGTTCCTTTGGATCAAAGGCAAAGCCACCCCAGCCTCCCCCAATCCTCTCCTTGTGTGAGGTCTCTGGGGAGAGAGCTGCAGGCTCAGGAGGAGAATGCAGCCCCATCCCTCCTCAGCACAAGGAACAGCCTTCCTGGCCTTGGACCCTAAGAAGAAGAGGAATGAAAAACAAGCTGTCTCTTTTCAGGCTTGTCACCTCTGCCTTGTTACTGTTCCTCACGCCCCCCAGCCTGCCCTGCAGATACCAGCTATCATTTACCTCAGCTCATTTGGATGATCAGCATAAACCAGTTGCTCTCACCCCTATTTACCTTGGGGAGATTGTTGCTTCTAGATCAGACCTGAAAGAGTGCTTGCATTCCCTAGAGTTGGGTTTTTTTCCTCAGATATACTATTTTGTTTCATGAAAGGTGCAATCCATTGCCTACATTTCTTTGACCCTTTTTGTCAAAGACACACTGAGGTACAATTTCCCTAGCTTCCTCCCTGAGATACATTTGACTCCTCTCTTCCATTCAAAGAGAGTCTTCTGAGACAGGACAGGCTTCAAGCAATCTTTCTGGAAGCAACATCACTGTTCTGTCTCTCCTGCTGGTAAAATTCTTGTCACTGGAAGGGCACCTACCACACTGTCATGAACAGTAACAGGTCACACATCAGCTGTCTAGAAAACCAGGCAGAGTGTCTCCTTCCAGCTGAGATATGAGGACTACTTGCTGCTGAAGTAGGAGACTACTTCCAAAGTAGTTGACTGGAAAATATCACTACCAAACTCATACCAATGCTCCCACGGGGTTTGAAGTAGTGATGGTCAATGCAATTAGACTGGCAGGATTTCAATCTGAAAAACGTGCCCTACTCAATGCTACCAGAATTACTGGGTGTTGAGGCCACAAAGTCCACAAGACTCATTTTGTGTTCTGCTTTGTGTCTCTCCTCTGCCAACTCTGTTTGCCTCTGTCTCCAGCAATAGGGAATCCTTATCTGCAGGGATAAGGAGCCTCTGCTGCTTCTCTTTTTCCCCACCAAGTTGGAGGTAGGCAGAGCTCATGGGTAGGCAGGAGACCAAGGAGAGAGTGGGTGAAGGAGAAGATTACCCTGAGGAAGGGAGTTGCCAGTGTCTGAGGGTTGGGGTGTGAGGGAAAGGAGAGGCTGCACCAAACCTGCAGTGCCACACGCTCCACAGGTTTTGCCAGGTGATACAGTCTCTCAGGAAGGGTTTCACTGCCCCTGTAAACTCAACTAAGCAGTAGGAACTAAGGAGGGATAAAAAGTGAGACTTGCATTCACCTGGACCTTCCCAGCTTCAACCTTTGTCCCAGAGGCTCAGCAAAAGCATAATACTTGATAATTCTGTGGCCCTTCTCTTGGTATCGGTGTCATGAAAGATTCAAATGGCATTGTCCACCTACAAAGCTTTTGCAGAATGAATCAGTTTTCCTATGTGCCTGACTTGACACACATTCCCTGACCACTTGGAGGTCACAAATTTAATTAAACCTCAGTGAATAGTAGCAGACCTCACAGAAATAAAGGCCTTAATCCAATCAAGCCACATTTGTACTCCCTGTACAGCATCAAGCACGACCAAAGCAGAAGGGACAGACCGTGGCGAGCTAGAAGGGCCCCAAGAAGTTCCTCTGTACAGGGCCATTTATGGGTGATAATGTGATTGTGACACTTGCAGACAATACCAGCAATTTCTCAAACGGGAGGTCCAAGGCTTGGTATTATCACGCTCAGTTAGTGCCAGAAACATGGGAAAGATCACAGCTAGTTCTGGGAGTAAAATGCCTATGGCTCACAGGAGAGCTATCATTTGTCAGGTGGAGATCAACTTTAACAGCAGCTGGTACAAATCTCTCACCAAAGTCACAGCGTTGTTTATATTGGTCACTTTTGGGGGAAACTCATCCACTCTTTTCTGTTAAAAATAAAACAAAATAGGGAAGAGTAGAAGCAGCTTGTTGTCATAGGAAGTACTTCCAATATGCCTGTGCAATAATAATTAATTTTGCATAACGTCTCATTTCACCCTGGAGGAGGCAATGTTTGATGTGTGGGCCAGGTGATTCACTGGTGATCAGAGGAGCCAGCTGTAATTTTTTCTGGAGCTGACAGAAAAGTCTACTGAAATTTTGAGAGGAGGAAAATGTGACAATGTCATCATAAGTTGCTCATCTTCAACATATGCATCAGTCAACATTTGCAGAGTGTTGAAATGGGCAATTCCTTTGCTAAAGAATTCTCAGAATTCACCCCAAGTATAAAATTCCTACAATCCCAGTATAGTAAATTTCACTAATCAGATTAAGGAAGATGCAGTCTGTAAGTAGAATTGTAGGGGGCTTTGAGGCATTTTCTGGGTGTTGCTAAGTGTCAAAATATTAGCAAATTATGCCTTAACAATATACAGTTATACTATAACAAACTATAACAGGACTGAGATAGGTATGCAGAGTCAGCAGCCGGTTCCTAATGGCAGGTCCTGGTTAGGAGAAAAGGCATTTGAAATGGGTAGCAAGGCAGTGTTAAAGAATTTCATTGTTGGACACCTCAAGGGAAGGTAGGAACTAAGAGTTGTGCGCTTCACAGAAGCCTTCATCCATCCTACTCAGAAACCAGACCAGAAAATGGAATGGGAATTGTTCCTACTCCTTGTTACTCAGACTGCAGTAGTAGACAGAGAGCAAGCTGATCTTGCTGTTTAATGCTCTACAGAGATTAAAAGATAGTGCTTGCCCCAAAATGCTTGTAATGAAAAGGAATAATGACATTGAGAAGAAAGCAGAACTTTTGCTTAATTTTTTTTTGTAGGCAGAGCTGAAGTTTTGTTGCACCTTTCCTTGTGCTGGTGGAGGAGGGGGGAACTTAAGAAAATTGGCTTCATTGGAATCACTCAGCTCAAAAGATGGGGCTTTGAAAAGGAGAGAGTGAGAAACAGAGAAAAACTCTAATGAAAACTGTAATGTTTTACAAACCATTTCACCTGCCTGATGAGCAGCCTAGGATGAGCAGCATGGAATAGTGCCCTGGCCATTCTTCCCCAGAAATCTGCTCAGGAGAAGTATCCTGCCACAGGCCAGACTCTGCTCTTGGAGCTGCTTTGGGCTTCCTGCATATGCTCAAATTCAATAGGCTTTGCCCCTGTGCTCATTCCACTGATTAAAAGTAATATTTTTTTTTTAAGCCACCAGCATGTGAGCCACAAGGATTCGTTCATTATTGCTCAGCCGTGCTGCGAGATGCTGTCTAGAAGTAATTAATTGGGCAATGCTTTGGAAATGTGGAGGAAAAATATTTTCCGGGGAAAAAAATTAGTGCAGGAAGAGGGGGAAAGGATTGCATTTTCCCTTTGAAGTGAGGATCTTTTGCTGAGAGGGAGGGAGGCACAGCCAGAGAACCAAGCCCTCTCATAATTTTACAGTGTTATTCCCCACAGCTGTATGTATAAACTTCAGCCTGGTTTTTCGCCTCGTTTTAAAAATACCCCTAGGAGCTGGTCTTTGTTAATGAGAATTTTTTGTTGGAAAATTTGTTTTTCAGGAGAGGGAACCCTGCCTCTGTTGCAAACTCTCCCCTCTAGCCCAGCGCATGCAAAGGGGCAGCCCTGGGAGGTCGCTGCCACAGTACAGTGTGTGGCTCTCAGTGTCATTTGCAGAACATCTGCTCCTTTCCAGCCAAACCTCAAATAATCCTGCAACTTTAACAGGAAACACAAGCTCATGCAAGGAAAAAAGGGTGGAGACCCAGCAGCTGTCAGGCAGGCCTATTTATATCCAGACTGTCAGCGCTGAGTGACGTCGGTAATTCCCTGGTGGGTCTCTTGCCCAGCTCAGCATCAGCTGTGCTGTTCTCTCTGGCCATGGGATTAAATGGCACTAAATCTGAATTAACTTTTGACAAAAATGCCTTTAAAAGCAAAAGTCTTCTGCCTTCTGCCCTGACTTGAGCCTGGGGAGTCTGGGTTCCATCAACTTGACCTGGGAAGGCGGCTCTTAGCAGGTTGTTTTGCAGACACCCATTTTCACAGGGATGCTGTGGACTGGGGATCCACCAGCACTCAGAGGCTGGCAGCACTCTAAAATGAAGTGATTCTTTACCCCAACAGGATGAAGAATGAACTGGGGACTCCGACAAAAAAAGAGGAGCAATTCTTTCCTGAGGCAGAGATTGTGTGTCAGTGTATATGAAGTCTCCAGGTAAATCAGGCACTGTGGACTCAAGTATAGAGACACTGGCATGGAGTACTTTGCATGCCTTCAGTAGGTTTTGAACTTGAGATCACATAAGCAACTGACTTTTTGTTTTGCAACAGCGAATTTTGCCCAGAAAAGAAAATTGAGTGTGCCTCTTCACAGACCACCACCTCCTATGAGTTTTTGTCACACTCATCTGTCAGAGATGGCACATATCCACAGGAGAGGGCTGTAGAAATTGCTGGGAGAAGGAATCATGATAATATAAATAATAATTAACAAAAATAAAATACTGCCGCTCCCAGTGTCCACCACCCACTTGAGAGCCACCCAGGCTCTGACAGTGTTTCAGGCTAGCAGCCTTGTAATCCATGGCCTGAAAGAGGCATAAAAGTGCTCCCTCTGCTTCCCAGGGATTTGGCCCAAGCCACTGTGTCCCACCATCAGCTCGCTGTGATGACAGGCTCCCTGCAGTCACTGTGATGGTAACGCCAGGAAAACAGGCAGGACTTTGGGATTTTTGCGTTCTTGGGTGATCTGGGCTTCTTTTGAAAAATGAATGATCTGGCATTGAAGCAGAAAGAGGAGTTTATAAAAGAGTGTTGTTTATTTGTGCATCCGTGGCTTTAAAGGAGCATTTCGTTCCGGGTCGAAAGGGCTTGGCTGGGGCCGCGAGTTCAGCTTTGTTTCCAGCCTGTTCTGCGGGCTGCATTTAATTGCGCTGTTGCACAATGTTTTCATGCTATTTTAAGAAAGCGTGTGTACTCATCAACATTATCAGGGAAATACAGATTCCCAGAAGTACCCCTCGTCGCAAAAGGAGCGGACAAACCTCCTCAAATATCCCGAGCGGGTAGGCTGATCCGCCTCCCCCTCCCTACAGCTCCCCAGCCCCCTGCCCTCCTGGTGCCCCCCATCAATAATCTGCCTGCTTTCGCCAGCAGTGACGCTTATCGGAAAGGGCAGCTCAGTGAACTGGCAGGGACATGATTCGAAGGTCATCCGGGAATCCCCAGCCACGGGCCAGCCCACCCTGAGCCTCCCGGGCAGCCCAGGGGCAGAGGGCTGGGAATCAGCCCCACCGCCGCCCGGGGAGGGAGAAGAATAGGGTAAAGAGAGGGCAGAAAGAGAGAGAGAGAACAAAAGCGCCCGAGGCACTTAAATAGCGCTTGGGATGGTTGTTGTGTTGGAGCCTGGACCCTTTTGGATGCTGTTGCTGACACTTCTAAACGAGCTGACAGCCCCGGTTCTAGAGGATTATGTTCAGTAGCGACTTGCTGTCCCTGCCAGTAGGCACAAACAAATAGCTTATTACATCGGGGCCAATGTTATCGAAATGGCTTTAAAAAAGCAGTCAGCTTTAGTCTCCCTCTGCTCATTAGAAACTGCGGTTAATCACTTGCTGTGAAAAGGCTCACCACTAACTTGCTTACTCCACCAGCCCTTCTTTTCTGCCCTTCTCACAAGTAAATCCTTTATTCAGCCTGCCCGTCCCCCTGCCATCAAATAATTCCTTACGCCTGCCACCCACTCTGCCTGGATTAACCTCAGGTGGTCACTACATTGCATGGTTCTTGAAAAGCACTGCCTCTGAGCAACCTCTTTTTGCTTTTTATTCCTAAGCCCGGTTTTTAAAATCCCTCTGTGTATCTTGAACCTGCAAGACTCTTTCCCCCCAGGCTCTGCTAGCAGTTTAATTGCCTCTTGTTTCTCTTAAGTCCCGCCTTACTAAGCTGGATATGTGAAGAACGCTGATGGGGAGGCAATGACTTCTGGCTCCCCAGCTGTGCCGGGCACCTTCTCCACTGGCTGCTGGCTGTGACAGCAAGGGCTGCTTTCTCAAAATCCTTGGTCTGTTGGGTGTGCTTGGTGCCACCTGCCTGAACTTTCATGCCACTGGAGCCCAGATGTGCCTTGCACCTGCTGCCAGCCACCCCACAGCCACAGTCACCCCACAACCACTCCACAGCCACCCCACAGCCACAGCCTTGTCCTGATGAGGTAAACAGATCTCTCTGGATGGGAAAGCAGGTCTTTCCTTCTGACATCTTAATTGGGCAGCTGCTGTGGCCACAGCTCCCAGTATGGAAATCTTTTGGGGGCTTCCAAAGGCTTTATGCTTTTGTTTCCTAGTGCTTGGTGTCTAACTCTTGCTCTGCTGGAGGAGGCAATGGCTGTGAGTTTGGCAGGGGAGTTCAACATGTATTATGACTGGAAAAGCAGCCTAGGTTTGTGAATGGAGGCAGAGGTTAGGGACACTGTCTTGTATGTTAGAGCTGCCGGATGTCAAGTGATGGTACTGGCATCCAGTGTGGGGACATTCTGATCACCTCTCTGGTCCATCTGATTTGTTTACTAAAATCCCCAAGACAGCAGCTAGAAAATGAAGAAAGTAATGCTCTGGGGCCCACAGTGGTTCTAAGCTCTGCCCAAATCAGAAAGGCTTTCCTTCTGCAAGGTGCTGTAGGCAAATTTACAAGGAATCACTGCCCCCTGACAGTGTTTGGTGGAAGGGGCAGGGTGTGTATCCACAGATGCAGTGAAGCCTCTGACTGGATTTCCAGGAAATCCCAGGGTCTCACTGATAACAGGAAAGAAAACTAGATCAGAGGGAAACATTATAAATATCTTTAAATAGAGAAACCAGTGAGACTCCTACATGTACTGTAGAGGCAATAATATTTTGGGGGAATGTGGGAACTCTGTTCCCACTGAGACTGCAAAGTGGGACATGATAATTATCTGTGCCACTGTGAACTTGCAAGACCTCCTGCGTGGAATGGAACTGCCTGCAAAGGCTTGGCTGCAAATGGCAGTGTGACTTTTACTGAATTCCAGTGACAAGGAGGCAAGGAAGACGGTCCATTTCCCTTCCAGCCATCCTCTGGCTCCCTTATGGTGTGTGCTGCTGCTCACCTACAATCAGAGCTGCCAGCAAAATGTACCTGCTGTGTTCACAGCTGCTCTTCATAACTGGTGCCTCTGGTTTGCGATGGTTTCCTGAATTTGTAGAGCTTCTCTGATGTCCTCTGCTGAAGCTTCAGATCCCACCCAGGGAAATTCAGCCTTTGGCCTGGCTCCCTTTCAGGCAATGCACAAACCTGTGGCACTTGCAACAAGCCCCAAGGAGGGAGGTGTATGCGAGGCCCAGTGGCACCAGCCATGGGCCACCATTCAGACTGGTCCCCAAGCCTGCAGTGCTGCTTGAAGCCACCCACCCTGTGCCTGCCTGGGGCATGTTGCTGCAGCTGGGCTGTAAGGGCAGCCCTGGGGCTTTGGGCACAGGGACTGATTTCCTGCCCTGCCTTTGGGCTGCTTTCAAAGGCATCACTCGGTGTTCATGGCTGACATGGTGGCACATGGAGGTCCTGCTGCAGGTCACAGAGGTGGCTCAGCAGCAGCCTTGAGCTGGCATATGAGGAAATGCCCTTGTATGAGCAGCAGGGGTGGCGGGGAGCGGCTGTGAGGCGTGGTGCTGGCAGCACTGCTTGCCTCTGCCAGGCACCGCTCCACGGCTCAAGTGATGTAAGAGCAGGCACAGGACATGGAGGGAGCAGCCAAGTGAGTCCTCAGCTCAGGCTTTCCCTGGTTTTCAATGGTATTTCCCTGCATGGCAGAATTTTTTAAGCATTTCAGTCTTTCACTGAATGCATTGCAGTACAGCTGTTCATGGAGTTTCAGAGGGTGTGTAAACCTCCGCTCGGACTCCTGAAGTCAGAAAAAAAGTACAAACCGCTTTTCCCCACAACTGTGTGGACATTTTCCCTCAGTGAATGCACACAAAGTGAATCACAACACCTTACTTGGGATATTCCTTACACCTTAGGCCAGAGTATCTCCTGCAGCCTCCCTGAAGCCACTGAGAGAGCAGCACAGCCAGGCTGGGGTTTGTTGCTGTAACACACGCGGACCTATTTTGGCCGAGGGAGGAGGAGGAGGAGGAGGAGGAGGAGGAGGAGGAGGAGCACTCGCACGGGACAGGGAGGCCCCTGCGCTTGGCAGCCAGCGTGCGACTCCGGGCCAGGCGTGCAAGGAAGGACAGGCAGCTTTAAGACCTTCCTCTGCCGCTGAGGCAGCTGGGGCTGGCCTGGTGCCCGAGTATAAACTAAAGCAGCTTCACAACTGGTTTAATTTATGTCCCATTGCCAGTAGCCCCGGGGCATTTCTGTCAGCCGAGGCTCAACCAGCTGTAACAGCATCCTGGTTTCTGCTTCTCCTCTCGGTGCTCCCTGCTTTTGCCAGTGGCTGAGCAGGATCAGGGTGCAAGTGGCCCCAGTGTGAGTTCTTCTGAGCAGACCATCTTCAGGACATTTTGTTCTGCTCACCGTGCGGTCTTCTGGCCAGGTTACAGCCTGTGTTTCCACTCTGCTGTAGGAAAAGCACTTCCTTCCCCTATTTGTGACGGTGCTTCACGATCTGTATCTATACATATGACGTGAGCAGTGAACTCCTCTGCAAACCGCCCACAAATCACCCTGGAGTCAAAAAGCCCGATCACAAAGACTACAAAGAAATATGAAAAGACCGTCTGAAACTCAGAAATAGATGATGTACAGTAATTTCTCCCGTCTCTCTGCTTTTGCTGGAATTAATCAACAATCTCTGCCTGCAATTGCTGGCAGTAATTTATTTCAAGAAATGCAAAGAAAGAGCATTTAGGATAAATATTTAAATTTCCTCTTCCAGTCCATCCTATTCTCAGTCATTGTTTGTGTTCAATTCAGTCAGCTATGCATAAGCTGATGCTCGTTCTCTGTGCTCTGGATATTTACATATTTTTTCTCTACTGAATCTCTGATCCCTAAGTCTTTCTTGGGTGTGGAAGGAACTATGTGAGTAAAATTCCCTTGGGGACTGAATTCTGAGAGAGAATACATAGGGTGACCCAGGACATGAAGAAGCCCTTACAGACAGGTTTGGTGCTCCCAAATACTTGTGTCCACCTGGGCCTTTTTGATTTTCACCCCCTCTGCTTGGGATGGTGAAAGTACTGGTACTGAGGACAAGGGAACACTGTGAGCAAAAATACAAGAAAGCTTGGTTCCAGAAGATGTATGTGTGCTAAGTTGTATGAAGCACATAAAAAATGAGATTGGACTTTGATGTAAAAAAAAAAAAGCAAAAGCTTTAGTGTTTTGGAAACTATTTTAAAATGTTTTGCTTTCTTTTTTTTACAGGAAAATTACATAAACTGAGCTATGGGAATAATCAAACAACAACAAAAAAACTTCAAAGACTGAGCTACATGTCTTTCAAACTGAGAAGTCTAAAAAAGATGAAGAAATGAGAATAAAGGATTAATTCTGGTCTGTGATTGTTCATGCATGCATCAGTCATGGGTTTCCCCCAGTTTCCTGTAGCCAAATATCTATAAACACAGTCTGGACAGGCCCTGGCTGATCCCCTGCCTAACCTGTGCCACCCCACCAGGGCTGCACTTCCCACTTTGGTGAGCTCTAATTAGCTCCTGCCAACAGAGGTTTGAACTGGAGCAGGCTGGGGGAGAGTAATATATAAACTTTAAAGGCAGCTCATCCACCACGTGCAATTTGTATTTTACACCTCATGAATTTTAACAGCTAAAGTTATAACTTCACTGTAACCCTCTGTGTGCCAGCACCTCTGCCTTGGCGGCCCAGGGATGGAGGCTACATCGCAGCTGCAGCTTGCCTGGCTCAGAGGGGCTTTCCCTGCATCCCTGCCCTCCCTTGGCCAGCAGGGCCACGCTGAAGATGCAGCTTTCACTGCCTTGTCCCCAGCTCCAGTGCTGCAGCAGCCAACAGCATTTCCTTTTCTTCTCCAAAAAGAGCTCAACCTCCTTGTTCAAGCCCTTCTTTTCACATTGAGTATTAGAGTAGCAAATGCCTTCCAGATAGTACTAAGAGGCTGCTTAAAAACAAAATGACAAACATAAAAAGGCAGATGACTGCAGCATAGAGTTAAAAATCTCTGCATTGCTGGCGGGTTTTACAGAAAGTTGTGGCTGGACGGGTACACGCTTGATCTTCTGCGACTGTCATTTGAACTGTCATTAAAAGTCGATGTTGTGACTGTATAGCAACACCTCAAAACACTTGGTGGAATCAGAAAGAAGTTCGTTTTCTACAGCATGAAAACTGCACATGCAGGTGAGAGCTGGGACCTCTGCTCCCCAGTGGTGTTTCATTACGGCACTGAAACTATTAAACCAATTTCCTCGCTCGGGTTTGAGGTGCTTGTTGGATTTCCCTAGCTGAACAGACCAGCTCAGAAGCCTGCAATTCATTAAGCAAGTTATCAGGCAACAGCCTCCCCTGCTCTCTCTTTGGCGTGTCTGCAATCCTCAACTCACAGCTTGGATTTTTTCCAGTTTGGTATAGCGGGAGGGAGATTCTAAGTCCCTTTATCTGGGGCCATGATGCCCCAGCAGGTCAATTAGTTGAGTGAGAGTCTCTCTGCGAGCGGGGGCTGACAGTGCTGCCCTCAGTGCTATGGATTCAGCCCCTTACCAAGCCCTCTGCAGCCACTGGGGACGGCTGTAAATGAATCAAGTCAGGTAGCGCTGTAGCCGCGGCAGCCAGAGCTCTGCTGGGACCGTGTCCTGTGCTCCATGGCAGGGTTATCAGCCCAGCTGGCAGCTGGCAGCTGTGGGAGCTGGCTCAGGGTGAGCTTAGCTGTCTGCAGGGCATGGTACAGATGTACCCTGTGGTCAGCCAGCCTGATGTGTGCTGTCAGACCTAAGTGAGCTGTCAGCCCCTTAGCCAACACACGCGAGCTAACATCCTACAGCAAGACAATGCTCTAAGACATCCTAAGGTCTTAAAGGCAAGACATCGTGTGCAACCTAAACAAGCCAAATCTGGCTTAGGCTTGCACATCAACACTCCCTTTCAGGGGGCAGCAGCAAGGATGTGTTCCCAACAATCCTTTATGTCCTGGTTGCCACAGAGCTGTACTGGGCTGTTTTAAAATTTTCGGTCTGTACAGGTTGCCTGGTGAAGGGGCAGAGCCTGAAAACTGCTGCTGAGGACTTGTTTTCCTTGGCTGTCCTGTGGGGGACTCTCAGGAGCCATTGGTGGGCCAAGGATTCAGAGCCACTGCCCATAGGATGGGGAGGCACGAGTTACCACACACAGAGTGAAAGGTGTCAGAGGATACAACAGGTCAATTTTCACCATCTCTCATCAAACCTAGAACTGCCTGTAAAACTGGGCCCCATGCTGCCATCCTGGAGCCACTACATATCCCTTGGTGATTTTGCAGGAGGCTGTGCTGACTGCTGGTACATCCAGCTGCTGCCTGCTCTACCCATCATGAATGAGAAGCAGGAAAAATTGGCCTGTGCTGAGGTCTGTGCTGCTGCAGCTGGATGGCTACTGATGCCGAAGTTGGCCAGGCAGCAGCCAAGGCATGGCGCCCTCCCAGGAGCATCCCTCCCAGGGAAAAATCTGATGTTTTGGAAGCATTGCAGTCAGGCAGGGACAGACTCACCCTCCTCTTTGGCTCTCCTTTTGCCCTTCCTTTGGGTGAGGTGATGACAGGGGATTGCAAAGGGGCTGTGGATGCTCGTCAGTGCCGGGCTGTGCTGTGCACTCAGGCTGGCGCTCTGTAGTGCGGGAAGGCCTTTTCTTCCAGGCCTTTGCATTTGCAATTTGAATTTAATCCCGTGAGCTAAAGATAGCTCTGGCTCGCCTATTGTTCCTCCAGCTGGCAACAGCTTTATTTCTTTGATGCTTTCAGTTCTTGGTCGTTTCCAAGGAACTGACAGACGCTTCTATCACAGAGCCTGTCCCAGCACTGTGTCACGCTGGTCACTGTGTTCACTTTCCTGACCCTCCCTTCAGTGCTCAGCTTCCCACTGGCAAGGTCTCCTGCAGACACTGCAGGTTTGCCTCTTGCTGGCATGGGCTGACTTCAGGGCTGCTCCCCAGTGGCTCCTCCAGGAGCAAGAGTTACCCTCAGGAGCAGATCTTTCATTAAAGTCTTGCTCAGATATTTGTTAAGTGGTTTTACTACCATTGTTCCATTGGAAGAAGTAAGTGATGTGATCATTTCCTATATTCTTGGTGGCTGTTTGGGTTCATCTGTGTACCTCTCTAACCCACCTTTACTGTGTGTCTCTCTGGTAAGAATTCTGTCATTACTTTTTTTTAGGAGCTTTCTGTGTCACATCAGCCAAGGAAATGCGGGCTCTGCAAGGTCACTGAATGCACGTTTCTTTCTTAAGTAGTTGGAAAAATGATTTGAAGTGGATTATTTTGGCAAGCTTTTTGTTTAGGTTTGTATGTGGTACATGTGCATCATACATATATCTATCATATGTGTCATACACATTATCCTGCGTATGTGATTTGTTATCTTGTAATTCCAGGGACAAAAATGGGGTGCCTTTCCAAAAATTGAATTTGGGGTTGTTCCATGCTAATTTGTGTTGTTAATTAGCTATAGCAGGCAGCCAATAAAGCAATGCAAATGATTTCAGGTTCCTTAGGAAATGTGCCAATACGACCGCAAATACTGATTTATATGTGGAATTTTCACAGCGCTTCTTGGTGAAACTCATTCATTAAATTTAATAAACCTGCCGTGGTTGCAGGCTGCTGGTGAACGCTTTACCACCTGGAAGAGGGAGAGCGCTGGAGCGGTGAATCCCTCTCTGGGCGTATCAGCAGCTCCCATCCCGCTGGCAGGGAGGGTGGGGAGCCCTGCCCGGCTGCGGGCAGCCTCGCAGCCCCGCAAGCCTCAGCGGTGATTTCCCGGCTCCGTCAGGAAGCGCGGCTGGTTCGCAGCGCTGGCACGCTGCCCGAAGGGTTGCCGGCTGTCGGGAGGCTCGGAGCCACAAGGAGCTGCACGGGACGTGAATGCAAAAGATATTCAACAGGGACACTTCTTTTCCAGCGGCAGAAAAAGACGCTCCTACGTGGAGGCGAGATTGCAAAACTAAAACTCGGCACAAGGGGAAGTGTGCCTCTGGGTTCCCAAGTAAACTAAAGGAAGTATATGGGGCAGGTAAAGTGAGGGGTGTAACTGCAGCCTTTTCCCCCTTTTCTGGAGATTGTCCTAATGCCACAGATGTCATTTTGTGAGAGTATAACACCAGCACTGCATTTAAGAATTTCTCTGTCCTCCATCCTGTCCCAGTTTCTGTTCTGGGACAGAATGAGGATCTCAAATAAAAACACTCTGCAGCAGAACACCAACTGTTTTGAAAACTGTCCGTGGAGGTTTGCAGACACTTCAGAAGAGTGGACGGAGTAGATTAAAAGTTTTCCAGGAGAAGGTTACTGAGTGGCCTTAGGGATGGGCAGATTCCAGAAGAAGAAGCATCAATTATTCACTTGAGCATGTATGGTTTGGGCTTTGAACATCTTGTAGTCATACAACTGGGAGTCAGATCTCCCCATACAGACTCTAGGACTTCTTCCCACACAGCTGCTGGGGTGCTCTTCTCCAAGCTCGAGGAGTGTCAGACTGAGAAGAGCTGTGTTTTGTCCCTGAAGTCAAAGGAAGCAGACACAAGAAGTCTTTATTGCCTTGATAAAGTTGTCAGTGAATGATCATTAACATCAGGTACAATCTGAGTATCCCCAGGGTGCTCCAGGAAATGTGTGTACCTGTGTTCACTGCTGCGCTGAGCCCATGCTTGACCTCTGCAAGTAAATCCACCTGGTACATCTTAAAAGAAAAACAGTATGTTGAAGTAAATTTTGATCATCTGTACTACATGTGAGACCTGAAGCCTTCTTGTAAGAGGGTTCTGATGCTCTGATTTAAGGGACGAAATTAAACTATTTGTGAAGGCAGAATTTGCCCCTGTGTTTTAGGCAGAGTGACACCGATGATTTTAATTCCTCCTTGAGGGAAGCAATGACAGCAGCTCCATTGATTGGACTTCAGTCTGTGGTCAGTTGCAAGCACAAAAACATAAGAGGAAAAGGACATGTCTGACAGAAAGAAAAGTAAGGGCTTTCTCCCTGTTGGGAGTCTTGTGGAAGACATTTATTAGTGACACTGGGCAAGACATGTCTGCACTACAGGGGCCTGTGCTGGGCAGGCTGCAGAGCCATGTACACAGCAGTATGAGGGAACATGCTGAGATGCTTCCTGCTGTTGGTGTTGTGCTCTGGGGGACATCCTTAAGGAGAAAACCTCCCCATCTGTCAGAAAAAGAGATATGATTTTGTTTGTCACAGGAGATTAAAGGCACTGTAGTACAGGAGGGAGACCCGTCACCTCAATGATGATAGCTGTGGCTGGAGGCCATTTAATGCAGCTCATAAATGGGATTCCAGCATCTGAAGGGACATAAGAATTACTTTACATTCCTCTTCTTATTTTATGTTATTAATAAAGCAATTTTCTTATTACACTACCTGCTGTTGTGCCTTCCTCATTGACATCCCGAGAGACCCCTGCACCTTCCTGTGCAGAATGCCCTTTGGTGCCCCCTGAAGTCCCTCAGAGGGGCTGGTTCATGAGGTCCAGGTTCTTTCAGTCTGAAAAGACTGGGGCTTGCTCATTCTATGGACAGGAGCTCAGCCTGTGGGGCAGAGCATTCAGAGTGCAGGCAGAGTGCAGGCAGCTCACTGCTACTTGTGTGTGTGGCAGGAGCCAGGGTGAGAGGCCACGACAGCGTGGACAGCTGGATCCAGGCAAGGAGGCTGCTAATCCGACCTTCCCACCTACGAGGAGAAACAGCTGCTGCTGCTGCTGCCAGTGCAGACAGAATACACAGCAAAGCCATGGTGTTGGTTTCCCAGCCTGGGTGATCCTCCCCCTCCTGGGCTGCTGCCTGCCAGGATGAGTCACGCTGCTGGAGCCGGGGCTTGGTCCCATGCCAGGAGTGCACTCCGGAGGGAGACCGCAGAGAAATACAGAATAATTTGCAAATCCATAAAAAACCCCATTGCTCCCCAGCACGGGTCTCTCAGCAGGTGCCAGAGTGTGTTTGTAGCAGGTGTCACCTGCCTGTGTGTGCTCCTGGGGGACAGGACCCTGTGCCAGGTGACCTGGCAGTCCGTGCTGTGCTGGGGATGGGCTGGGAGTGCCAGAGCACGTTGATGCCAGGGGCTGCCTGTGCACGGGATGGGGCTGCTCCCACCACAGGACCTCGTGAGCCATCAGCCAGGGCATGTGTGGTGACGCTGTGCCACCAGCGGAGAGGAACTCTGCTAGCCATAAAATGGCATGGAAGACCCCCAGGAGTCTTGTAGAACAGAATGGTGGAGTGTAATGAATAGTCAGACATATGGTAAAAATGAATTAATGTCGAGTTGCCATCCACTCTGCCATTTTTTGCTTTCAGTTTCCCCGCTGTGCCTGTCTCCTGGCATCACTGAATCTTGATTCAGGCAGAGGCAGCCAAGTAGCTTCCTGTGAAGCCAACATCACATCCTAAGTTGGCCAACAACTTGGTAGTGCTTTCTCCTGGCTCCATCTGGCTGGGACTCTCTTGCCTGGCCTGGTGGAGAGTGACCCAGCCCCAGAGGCATGGATCTGTGTCTCTTCCCCTCTGGCAGAGAGCCATCTGCCCTCAGGAGATGCCAGCTGATGGTGAGCACAAGTGCCTTCAAGCACGAGCTGCCGAAGGCATGTCAAAACAAGTTCTGAATCTCAGGTCTCACAGCTGCAGAAGCAGTGGCCCCAGTCCAGGACAGCAGAAGGTTCACCTGGAACTCCTGGAGAGCTCTGTGACTGAGGTGCAATGGCTTGTCTGCTGTCTGGGGGATGCTGGTTGTTTCAGCAAAGTCCTGATAAAGAGGAAAGGTCCAGCCTGGTGGAGCAAACTTGAAGGAATGACTTTTGAGAGCCTGATGCATTGCTGTAGGTAGCACCTGTGCAGATGTGTGTTTGTGTGCTTGTGTGAGTGCATATCTGCATGTGCTTACCTTGAATAATCCTAATTTTCCCACCAAGAAATAAAAGACTGCCATGTACCAGGAGGCAGTTTACGAAGTGTAAGTACATGATAAAAAACTTGCATAGTCCAAGAACTGGATGAATGGGGCAGAAGAGGGCAGGAATATTATATCTATCCTCTGCCTTCCTGCTGCAGTCTTTTCATCCACAAGCATCTCTTCTTGTGCTGCACACAGCACAGATGGGCTTTCTCCAAAATGAGTGTGCTGCTTCTTCGCCCTTAGAACCACTACGTCTCAATTTGAACAGGGCTCAGGGGTTAAAACAGAGGGGTAGGAGCACAGCTGGGGGGCTGTGCAGGTAGGGAATTCTCTCTGCCGGGATACACGGGGAGCCTGCCTGCCTGCGGGTGCAGCTGGAGGAGAAGTTTCGTGGCAGCAGCGCAGGCTGAGGCAGGCGTTTGCATGTGCGTGAATGCACGTGTGCGTCCGTGCCACAGAATATGGAAACGCTTGTGCTAAAAGAGTGAAAGAGGAGCTACAGCCTGGGGACAGGTATTTGGCTGCAGCCACACCTCTTCTTGCTCCTGGGTACCTCGTCCTGGAGGGGGGAGCATCGCACCTGCTTCCCTCAGCACAGCACCCACAGCCCCTTGCAGTGCTGTGCGGTTTTAATCAAGGCTCCTTGCTGAAAGCAAGCGCCCTCTTCTTCAGGAAAAAAAAATCCTTGCTGACATAAAAACAGCTGTCGCGGTACAGATCCTATTCTTGGATTTCTTGGAAAAAAGGGAGCGCTTGTAGAGGCTAAGGGGCAGGAGACGTAGGTCGGGTGCTTGTGCTCTTCTGGTGGCTCAGCCGCTGAATTCTCACATGAAGGGAGGCAAGTCACTTATTTTTTATATTATATAGGACGTGGGGAGGGATAGGAAGAGAAGAAGAGGACAGTGCTATTAAGCAACCTTTGTGAAGCGATTTAAAATCCACAGTGGAAAAAGCCATAAATGTCACATCACATTCATTACTGAGGAACGGCGGCTGTGGCCGTCGCTCGCAGCGAGTTGCTGTGGCCGGGCCAGCCTTGGCAGGCTGTTCCCCTGCCGCCAGGATCTGTCCTCCCACTGCCGCCTCCCGAAGTAATTTTTATTATCCAGCAATCACCTGTGACCCTGGGATATTTTTAATGCCTGCATTTTTAGCACTGCTGTTCTGCGGGCGCGGGGCTGTTCAGCCAGGCAGCGTGGCCCTCCCTGCCGCTGCTGCCGCCGCCTCCTCCTCATCCTCCTCCTCCCTTTGGGCGCCTGGGCTCCTTCCCTTGCGCAGGCAGCCTGCTCCTGCCGCCCACAGCGGAGATCAGACGCAGCAGCAGCTGGGGAAACAATTGGGTGCCAAATTAGAGCGGCTCTTCAAGTAATTGACTGATGGAGCTGCGTTACTACTTAAAAAAAAAAAAAGAAAAAGAAAAAAAAAGTGAAAGCCCCAGTTTCGCAGTATGAGTCACCGGGGCGGCTGTGCTCTGAACTGTTTAAAAGTCAGACCATGGTGGAGGTCAGGGGATGGAGCTGTTTTGCTGCGTGCTGCCCAAGGCCGGCCCCTCTCCTGGGAAAAGCCCAGGCATTGCCCGGCCGTGCAGGGGCAGAGCTGCGAGATGTTCGAGTGATGCAGCCCAGCCGCATGAAACTCATCTCCCCTCCGGCCATGTGCTCAGCCCGCGGCTCCTCCGGGCTCAGGGTGAGACCCCCGACAGCCGCGGACACTCTCGGCTGCAGCCACGCCGACAGCTACAGGACAGCTCCTGAAGGAATGTTTTAGTCAAGCAGGCAGGAGGGAAAATTTCATCCAGACCTGGGCTAACCTTGCATCCTCTCCTGCTCCTTGTAGTGGGAGCAGCCGGAGCGCTGTGGGCCCCAGCTGATGCTTGGGTCCTGCTGGCACCCTGAACGACAGTGCAGGTTGGCGAGCAGCGCTGAGCCCTTCCAGGCATGGAGGACAGTAAATCTGACCTTAATTGCTCTTAAAAGACCGCGCAGATGAGTATTCCCCACTGCCTTCCCTCCATCATTAACATTTTAACAGCTTTCTCCAAAGAAGTAAGGCTGGAGAAGCCAAGGAGCAGTAAGTTTCACATTATCGGGGCTCTGGTAACTGGGGCTGCAACAAAACCTCCCGATATCCCAAGAAGCACAAGATATAGAAGTTATCTTTGTAGCTCATGCACCACTGTGTGGGCAGTTGAAAGCAGCAATGACACTCTCACTCATCCTTTTTCCCACACTTTCAAGAAAAGACGTAAAAACCTGTACTGATTGCATTTTGGTTGCACTTACTCTGTACTGGGACAAAGTAGTCAATAGCCATGCTGCTGCTTGAGCTCATCATGTCTCTCTGGTTGGAGGCCTTTGTGTGTCTCTGGGCCCCAGGCCTGTTTGGAGTTTTAGTACCTTTCTGGTCCCTAGATTTATTTTCTTATCCAGAAATAACTCCAGTATTGTCCCTAACACATAGCTTTTACAAAAGAGGGGCATGAATTAGAATAGCTATTTTGCTGGGTGTGGTAATAATGATTTATAGGAAGTTTACAAAAGTACTGAAGTTTGTACAAGATATGTATGCTATGGGAAAGAGAAAAATTTCTGCATGTTGCAGGTATTGTCATTATTATAAGTTAACCAGGCATTTATGAAAAGATGTAAGCAAGCAAATCTACTTCAGGGAAGGTCAAAACCTTCCCTGACTCTGAGTGTGGTGACTTGTTTAAGGGGTAAGGATGCCCCTCACTGTGTTGTGCCTTGTCTCCCAGCTCTACTCCCAAAGGGGTGAGAAATGCCAGGTTCAAAACCAGCTGGTCTTTCCACAGTCCTTAGTATCAGTCTTCTCTGGAGCAATACTCTGGAACAAAATATAGAGCAAAAATTCTGCATGGGTTTCCCATACAAAACTCAGAAGCTGGGCTGGAGACAACCCTGGCTCTCGGCCTGTGGCTACGGCCAGTACACCTCCATGGGCTGTTCGCACACGGCACCTGCTCTTTGCCTTTCAGGAGCTTTTTCCACCTGTGCTGTGTCAGAGCAGTGTGCCCTCACCTTGCTGTTCCCAAAGCCCTTTGCAGCTTGATGTGTTTTGATTTCGGCTTTTTTTCTTTTCTTTTCTTTTTTTTTTTTTGACCTGTCAGAGCAACCCAGCTAATGTGGGCAGCAAAGCCAAGCAGCCGAGCGCTGTTCTCTGAGTACTCGTTTCCTCATCGCTGGTGTCTAGCCTGTACATATTTTTTATGGAAGGTTGTGTTGCTGGTGCAAAGACACCTCTTTGCTTTTCCCCAGGTCTGATTGTTTCCTCCAGCTTTGCCTACAAGGGGGTTAATAAGAAGCTGGTATTTCTTACCAGACAGTGTGGAAAGCTGATCGGGAGCCAGCAGCCAGAGGGAGGTGAGGCAGGGATTAGTCCTTTTCAGGAGGCGGGGTGGAGGAACTGCACTTCCTGGCCCCATTCTCAGCACAGGGAGGGTTTGGGTCGTTCCCTGCATAGTTCCAGTGCGGGCCCCCAGCAGAAGAATGTGCATCCTTGGCTCTTCAGAAAGAGATTATGGCACATCACTGGGACTCCTCCACGTTTGGCTGGTGAAGAGACCTTATAGTCTCCTGGAGTTGGGTTGTGGGGTGAGGGTGGCTGGTTTTGCCTGTATGCCAGCTCCACCAGATGTCTGCCCTCTGTTCCTGTGTGGATGGGGAGAGGGGCCCTGTGTGTGTCTGTGTGAGAGAGCAGAGCACTGGCTCATGCTATTTCCTCCCTTCCCTTGGGGCTTGACTGAGTCCCAATTTTTTCTCTGCTGCTGCTCTAATAAAAAAAAAAAAAGTGGCTCAGCCAATTCTCTTGAACCTGAATGCAAAAGGAAGGAGACAGGGAGTGAAAAATGTGAAATCAAATGGGATTTTTTTCCCAACCAGCCGCAGTCACCAGGGACTGGGGCTGGGAACACCGTGGCCATCTCTGGCAGCAGGCTGGGGGGCTATAGTTACTCATGCTGGAACCAGGAGCAGGAGTGCTGCTCTCCCTGTCTGAGGGAGCTTGTTACAGCCTCGAGTTTGCTTAAAATACAGCTCTAATTACCTGTTTAAACAATAGCTCTGTCCCTTCCTTGGTCTATGAAGACTGCACACATTTTAATTATGGGGAAGACCTTGGCCATTCACCTTTCTGAGGTATTTAATGCTTCCAGTCAAATGCCTGCCCTGATGTACTCTGTTACTATGCCACCTCTAGAACTCTCGCTGGTGGAAAACTGCAGGATGTCGCTGGAGAAAAGGCATTCTCTGGCAGATATTTTTCTGCATAATCATGGTATTTGGGTTAATTTTGCTTTTCTGGGCACATTAATCTTTGGCTCCTAAAAAAAGAATATGCAGCCCCTCCTCCTACCTTTCCTTTCTCCCTGTGCACACATGAAAAATTTGGCTTAGATTGTTTCTGAATGTATGATAATATTCTAGTCCTGTAAACGAATACCAAACCTGTTCCTGGGAGAGGAGCACCTGTTTTAGAGAGTGTATCTAGCACAGGAAGGGCTCTCCTTTTCTTTTACCCAGACCCATCCACCCCAGCATTGTGTCCTCTCTCCACAAAGCCTCCCATTTTGGGTATTTTTCTTTTCCTAGCAAGCAGTGGGCTGGGAAATGCTTCTAATCACAGAGCAGCGTAGCAGGAGATCCTGCTGAGTTAAACGCTCGGAGGCAATGGAAGCATTGCAGTCCCTGGGTAGACAAACCCGGCTTTCCCAGGCCACGAGGCCACGGGAGCCTGATCAGCAGGAGAGATGCTGCAGCTAACAGGCATCCTTCCTCAAGGGCCCTTTCCTCATGGATGCTGGGTGAGCAGAAGCTGGGATACCCATGGACCCAAAGTCTCAATGGCTGCCCCAGCTGCTGGCAGTGACACAGGGTAAGGGTAGGACTTCTGGCAGCAGGCAGCAACTTCTGGATATCCATTGGTGTGCATGGGAAAGCATCCCAATGCCACACTGGGCCCAGGTGATGAAAAGGTGGCAATAGGGCTTTGCTTCAGCCGGGTGTCTGAGAAGGGGGCCGGGACGCTCAGAAGAGGAGAAGACACAAATTTATAGTCAGAGAGAAGGAGGAGGCCAAACACTGCCCAGCTCATAAGTCTCAGCCTCTGAAACCTTGAAACTTGTCTGTGAAGCCTTGTCTGTGGGGAGGACATCCAGCTGGGAGGAACCCAGAGTAAACGCAGCAAGCTGCCCGGAGGGTCTGGAGCTGTAAATCTCCACAGCCTGGATTTAAAGAGCTGCCAGAACTTTTCACGAGGTTAGAAAAGTACTGGGGAGGTGGCAGAGGAACACCTGGCTGTTTCTTCCTCCCTTCTCTGCTGTCCTGCCTCTTGGGGTTTTTTCCTTTCCTTCAGGAATTGGTGAAGTGTAATGGAGCCTTTTGGGACTGGAAGATAGTGCTCTGATTTAGGGTAATTGCCTGTATGTCATGATTCAGTGCATCAGTTGAGCACTCGTCCACCTCTGGACATGATTAACTGGACATAATTAACTGTAAAGACCACAGGGATTTTCCATGGGACTTAGCCATGTTCTTCCTTGCTGTGCAGAGCACAGTTCCCCATTACCACTGCCGACTTTGGTGGGGTTGCTGGAGAGCAAACTGAAGAATCCAGCTCTTTTGTATCAGATCCCCCTTTGTTTTTATCTGACCGCTGAAATTGCAGAGCTGGAATATTTCAAAATATTTGCTCAGCTGGCTACGAAACGCGAGGGTTTCTTTGGGAGGAACGGCTCATTTATTCTGCAGCCAGATCAAGCACCTCCAGCTAATGATAAAGCATCACGACACATTGAAGCCCTGCTAATGGCAGCGTCCTGAGGAGTGAAGATAAACAGTCCTTGCCGCAGCATGGGGGGATGCCGATCCCTCCCCTCGGCTGATGACAGAGGGATGAGTAAAAAGAAAAGGGGAGGGGAAAAAACCGTGCTTTTCTGGATGCCCCAGTTTTCTTGTGCCTTTTAAAAAAATAAAAAAAAATTATTATTTTAGTAATACCTAGTAGCCTTACCAAAGCTAAGCAAAGAATCCCTTTCATCCGCTGGTCTGTTTTCTACCTTTGATAGCCAGCCTTTGATTTCACTTTGAGGTATCCCCGCTCAGAAAGCTCCTTGCTGCCTAGCCAGCACATTTGTTCCTCCCTGGCCGGATGCAGATGTGACCAATTTGCTTCCCCGACACAATGCGAGTAGAAGCAGGGGCGGAGAGGGGAGGAAGGTCTGTGGAGCCCAGTCGCGCAGCAGAAGGCAGCGAGGAGAGCGCCGCGCTATTTATTCCCTGGCTTCCACCGGGGTCTTTAGTGTCCCGGGAATGGTAAATCTTAACTTTCATGCTATAGTGCACCGGGATGCAATTTACTTCAAAGGCAGCATAAATCCCCGGCTGCCGCTTATTTCACAGGGCTGTTACATAAAAAGGGTTTATGCACTTCGGTCCCGGGAACAGGTTTGCACTTTTTGCCGTGGATCTCAACTGAAAGGCCTGCAGTTGGTCTGAAAATCTCACAAAGGCCACAAAAACTAGACTGTTTGCTGTCCTTGTGAGCCACCCAAGTGCCGTACTCTGGCACGCCAGCCTTGGGAGCTCTCTCCCTACATCCAGCCCCACCGTCGCAGGGCAGTGACTCCCCCAGCGCCGGGCTGGATGGGGACGAAGGGGAGGCATAGGCAGGCTCTGGGATTATTGTTTTTTACCCTTAGGAAAAATGCCGGGGAGGAGGGGGAGGAAGGAAGCAAATTCCTCTCTCTTTGCTTCCACAGCTGTCTTGCCAAAAGAAAACAGAAAGCACTTTAGCCGGGAAAAGCTGCGTGTGAACTGGGTGCTGCCCTGGTGGAGGCGGGCTGGGGGCGTGCGTGGGAGTGGGAATATCTGCCCTGCCTTGACGCAGAAGGGCCTGGCCCTCACCTGCTGTGAGCCTTTTGGTCTCTGTGAATCCCTGCGAAGTCATGCCACTTCACACTGACCCCGCGAGCTTTTTGTTCTATGGCAAACGTCACAGATTTAAACAGGGGAGAGCTAAAAGACCTCTTTAAGCACATGAAAATGGTGCCTAAAGTGACAGAGAGCCTGCAGAGCTCAGATGCTACTGTCAGGAGTGACATGGGCAAGTACAGCCCTAAATAACTTCCAGAAGTGGGACTTTCTCTGTGTTTAAATACTGTTTATCCACCTCTTGGCCAGGAGAGTGGCTTCCTCAGCCAGATTCTAGACAGCCACCTTGCCTAGAAGACAACACATAAGACAAGAAGGCTTGTCTTATGTGCTAGTGAATTAAAATCAAGCTAGGAAGCATACGGTTAAACTTCTAAGAATTTAATTTCTTGGCTTAATGTGGAAACCCAGACATTTTCGGAATATTGCTTTCGGAATGAAAGAGGAGAAAAGAAATCCCTTCTGCCCTCTGTAGTTCAAGCATATTAATAATGTCTTAGTTGCAAAGCTGTTTACGCCTCCCTCCCCTCCCCTCCTGCCGGGGTGCTGCTGTGTGTCAGCTCTCATCAGAGCGCCGCTATTAGCTGGCTTCATTGTGCAGCAATGCTTCATCGTTAGCTAAAGTTGCTTTATCTTCGTGAGGGAGAAACAAGCCGTCCCTCACGGAACCACCCATATTTCATGGCCAACTAAGCAATATTGCAAAAACATCGAGATTCCTCAATTTCCTTGATCGCATGTAGCAGATGCTGGTTTGATGCTGGGAAAACTGATTAGCGAGCCCCTTCCTGGCTAGTCTGTCACGGCACTGACAGCCCCGACGCAGGCAGCTTGTCCAGCAATAGAAAGACCATTACCAAGTGCATTTTTCATGCAGCGAGAGAACTGCTTTCATGCAATGAAAACAAATTTCCAGAAACCCACACAGCAAAGTGCCGGGGTGATAATCCACTCCTGTGCAATATTACCTTCAAATGTGTTATCACTGGAAGTGTAAAATCCCAACTCTTCTCCTGCTGGAGCCCCACTGTCATTAATCGAAGGCTTTGCCCGGCCGGGGGCCTGTCTAACTCACAGGGCTGGCTGTGAAACCAAGGGCATTACTGGATGATGCTGTCATGCACAGCCGTGCAGGTCTCTTTTAAGGGAACGGTGGAGCCATTGTAGCAGGCGAGCTGAAATCTAGTGTGTAAAATTTCAAGGAAACCTATTGGCTTGCAGAGGCTAAAAATCAAGATCAAGAGTTCAGGGTTAAATTCAGCTGTCGGGTCTAGATAAGCTTATCTCCAAAAAGTGGCTTATGAGAGATCTGCTCTGGGCTGAAATGCTTAGCTGGTGACCTGCAGGACTCCTTCCCACCAGGGCTTACCTCCAGATCTGCATGTCTCCTGCTTTTCGGATGCTAAAACCGTGGAGGGGAGGGAGGAGGTGGATAACATGTCAGTACAGCTGTGTGCTGGCCCCAGGGCCTCCAGCAGATTTATGCACTTTCTCTTAGCCTGGGTGTCCCAAAGAGAGCAGCGAGTGGCGAGCGCTGTGGTTTTGTTATTACACAGACGCCTGCTCTGGCAAAAAGGGAAAATTAGAGAATTTTTTCCAAGCATTCTTCTCCACGATCTGGGAAAAAAAATAAAAACCAAACCAAACAACAAAACAGGCATGCCTGTAATCAGCTGTGGGAGCAGAACAGCCCTCTTAATTTATTTTAAAGTGTCCTTCAGGACTGTCTGCTTAATAAGCACGCTCCACGGCGCTGCGCTCCCCAAGGGCGCAAAGGCGCCGCTGCCTGGGAAACTCGTTGTTTTTTTTTTCTCCAGGATTGGATGCCCTCTGCTTCATCCCATCAGACACTGGAGTAGGAAAGCATGCACCTAAAGGAAGCAGGATGGCTGGGGCAACAGCAATCCTGGCTGCTGCTTGCAGCTGCTGTGGGAGTGGCAGCTCCATGTTTGGGATGCTGAGGAGGGCGGCTGGCACACGGGGTACTGCCGTGGCTGCAGAGGACTGTGGTGACAGCGTGTGTCTGATCCCAAACCTTTGCTGCAGGAGGCTCCTTAAAGGCACTGCAGATTCCGAGGTGTGCAGCCTCTGTCACACAGCTGTTTGATCCTCTCACAGGTGCCTGCAACACACGGATAGCACATGTTTCTGGGAAGGGCAGTAAATGGGAATAAAGGTCAGTTGATCAATCATCTTGCAGTCTAGTGGTGAGGTGGCCTTTGTAGGGGAAAGTAAATCAATCACTTTAACCTGTCCCTATTTTTAAAACCTATGCAGAAGTTTCAGGGATGCAGCATAGTGACACGGCTCAGTGAGGTGTCCACTCACTCAGCCAGCTTGCTACCATGAGAAATTAAGATAGAAACAATAAAACAAGCCCAGAAGGCTGCCAGCAGCAAGAATGATGCTCTTGTCAGGTTAGATGTGAGGTGCATGGATACTCCTCTGGGGGTGGTCAGTACCCATTCTTGCCTGCCATTGACCTCCCCAAGAAGAGACCTCCTCCAAAGAGAGGCCCAAGCTACTCCACATCTCCCAGAGGATCCCCTCTCAGAGCTGATACATCCAAGCAGTGCTCCAGGCATCCATTGCCCACTTCCACCACGGTGCCAGCAGCTCCCTGTGTCCCTGGGATCAGCACACTGGAGCTGCCTCCTCCAAGAGAATCCCACACCCAGCCCTTTCTCACAGTGTTTGATTTCTGTGCAGGGACACAGACACACATGCGCCTGCGAGAAAGTTGCATTTTGGCCAAAATGCAAAGCATCCTGCATTGGATGTATTGAAATGCAGTAATATGAGTTATGCCATGGTGCTATTACTACCTTAAAATGATCCAGAAATATTTGAGACACTGAATGAATGTTCTATCTTTTAAAAAAAAAGAGACTATAAGGGTCTGGGAATACCAGTTTAAACTACTAACTTCTCTTCTCTTCTCTCCTCTCCTCTCCTCTCCTCTCCTCTTCTCTTCTCTTCTCTTCTCTTCTCTTCTCTTCTCTTCTCTTCTCTTCTCTTCTCTTCTCTTCTCTTCTCTTCTCTTCTCTTCTCTTCTCTTCTCTTCTCTTCTCTTCTCTTCTCTTCTCTTCTCTTCTCTTCTCTTCTCTTCTCTTCTCTTCTCTTCTCTTCTCTTCTCTTCTCTTCTCTTCTCTTCTCTTCTCTTCTCTTCTCTTCTCTTCTCTTCTCTTCTCTTCTCTTCTCTTCTCTTCTCTTCTCTTCTCTTCTCTTCTCTTCTCTTCTCTTCTCTTCTCTTCTCTTCTCTTCTCTTCTCTTCTCTTCTCTTCTCTTCTCTTCTCTTCTCTTCTCTTCTCTTCTCTTCTCTTCTCTTCTCTTCTCTTCTCTTCTCTTCTCTTCTCTTCTCTTCTCTTCTCTTCTCTTCTCTTCTCTTCTCTTCTCTTCTCTTCTCTTCTCTTCTCTTCTCTTCTCTTCTCTTCTCTTCTCTTCTCTTCTCTTCTCTTCTCTTCTCTTCTCTTCTCTTCTCTTCTCTTCTCTTCTCTTCTCTTCTCTTCTCTTCTCTTCTCTTCTCTTCTCTTCTCTTCTCTTCTCTTCTCTTCTCTTCTCTTCTCTTCTCTTCTCTTCTCTTCTCTTCTCTTCTCTTCTCTTCTCTTCTCTTCTCTTCTCTTCTCGAAATTTTGGCAAAGAGTATATTTTATTTTGAAAAACCAGTTTTTGTAATATCTAAGAATGATAGAAACATTCTCAAAGCTTTAAAAACCCAATGGGCCTGTGCTGATAGTGTCACTAAGAGAAATCCAGATGCTGCTGCAGGGAGATCCTGAAAACAGAATGTCCTTCAGCTCCTGTGTCACATGTCCCCCAGCCACATACAAGCCTTCAGCTGGGAAAATAAAAAGGAAACTCATGAGATAAAGTATTGTTTTCTTCCCAAACCCTGTAGCATTTCAGGAAAAAAGCTGTATGGAAGTCTGATGGAGACAATTGCTGAGCTAGTTACTGATTTGCCCCACAAAAAAACCCTAGGGAAAGTTTTTCTTGAAAACAGTTTTACACTGCCGTGTCCCGGTTTTTGAGACAGTTATCTCTCAGGGAAAGCAGAAAAAAATTGTAAGCCCCCACCCTCTCCCTCCGAATTATTATATCTCGAAAATACGGAGTTCTCAGGCAGAGATATGTGGATAGGAATAACAGTTCTTTACTTATATATATATATATATATTAAGGTAAACCAACAACAATA
>VWYI01029305.1:171884-222663 GCA_013399455.1 Anthoscopus minutus
AAAAAAAAAGTAACCCCCAACATGACATTATTTTCCTTGCATTTTAAGGACCAACATTTTTTGGCAGCATATTTTCTTTATTTTTTCCTGGAAGTGAAAAGGTAGTGTATTATGCAGTCAGAGAAATCTGAATCATGGAGGCCTGAGGAACAACATGCCACTCCATATCACAAAGGTGGTGTTAGAACTATAGGATTTGGGGTCTCTGTCACAAGGCAGATCTGCTACACTGAGTTCCTGTGTCCCATTCTCCTGAGTGGTGCCAGTGTGCAAAGGTCTGGTGAGGCACCTGAGCAGAAGCAATCTCTTCCTGACAAAAATAAACGGGAAGCAGGGAGTTTAACTCCAGCAGGACCTGGTTAATCTGTACTTAGATTACCTCAATCTTGCCCAGGATTAGGAAACACTTTAGCAGGGACTAATTTTACCTGGTGGACAGCAGCCTGCCTGACTTCTTAATCCCATCCCTTGACTCCCAGGACTTGACTTCCAAAACAGATGGGTCCCAATGACGTTGGCCAGGCTGTGCCTCTCTGTAGGGTTGTGGTGGGGAGCCCAGATGCAATTTCAGGTCTTTTGCACAACAAACTCTGCATTTGGTTGTCCTTTCTTCCTTCTTTCCCCTCTTTCTCCATTAACCAGGAATCAGGCAGAAGGCTCTGAGCACCGTGGAAAGCATTAGAGAGGACAAGATAGGGCTGTGTTAATTACCTTGATTTTCTGAAGAGACACAGTGGTGGAAGATGAAAGGGAAAACAGCTGATGTGAGAGCAGTTCTTTCTGCTGAGTGATGCTTTGAGATGGTCTTCAGTGATATTTCTGCAGTAGTGTAACTGAGTTGGGTGCCCTGAACCTCAGACAACCTTCTCAGAAGGTAACTCAGCCTCTGCCCTCTGGAAAGGAAAATATCTCAGGGCACAGCTGCAGTGGAAATCCCCCACTTCAGAGAAAAAAAGGAAAAACCCCATCAAAACAAACAAATAATAATTTATAAAGCGTGGTTTTTGCTTGTTTCAAGAGAAATAAAACATTTTTTGCACTTTTTGGCAATTAGAAAAGCCCCGATACCCCAAGAGGATGTTGCTAGTAATAAACAATGCAAAAAACCTCACTAATTTCTTGTTTGCAAAATTGGCAGAATTTAGAACAGCTGAATTTGGGAAGCAAAGTGGAGGTTTGCAAGTATGAAACACTCATGTGGCTGGCATCCAGCAGCTCCCCTGCCGGGGAGGAAAAGCCTCTAACACAGATTATCCAGCAGTTTATGCAGCTCAGCTTCAGCAGGGAGACCTTTACGACAGCAAACCTCCCAACAGCTCTGGTTATGAAACCCCAGAGCTCATCCCTGCGGTGCCTCTGGGCCCTCCCTGCAGCATCACCTCCTGCAGAGGCTGCCTCCTGCCCAGCCTCCCCCTTCCCGAGGCTGTGCAATTCCCAAACTCGGATGGTGCCCAAAAACACTGCTGAGCCATAATTGGTGCCTGAGGTGAGAATTACAGAGGCCCTTGAGAGGAAGGCAAAAAGAAAAACAAAGTCCCTGCCCCAAACAAATCAGCAAAGCAGCAGCAACAGTGAATAACCCCTGTGTGATTTAAAACCTGAAAGAAGCAGTAAATAAAGTCAATTAGCCCACAGACTTTGCCCTGGCTTATATGGAGCCAGCCTAGTAGAATGAAGGGCAAACCCAAAACCTGTTAGCCACAAAAGCATCTCCTTCCTACTCTAAAAAACCCACTAAAATAAAAATATATCAAAATGAGCAGGGGTGCTGGAGGTGATGCCAGGAAGAAAAGGGGAGCAAAAGGGGGGGTCCTGCTGGGGAACAGGCTGTTGGTGAGGAAGGAGCCCCACTGCCAACTCTCAACCTCCCCTCCTGCTCAGAGGGAGCCCCTCACCTGCAGGGGTGGCTTTGCAAGCGCCGCGCTCCAAGCGCCCGGTGCGTCACACCTGGGTGTGAAGGTAACACCAACGATGTTTCCAAGGGATGGGGGAGCTGCTTTGTCACCATCCCTCCCTGGCCCTGCTCAGCATCCAGCAGGCAGGTCGCAGCTGCCCGAAGGGGATGCGGCAAGGAAAGAGCCGGTCCTTCAAGTTTTTAAAGCCAAGGTTAGGAAAGGATTAACACAGCCTTTCCCAGACCTCAAACTCTTTTAATCAGGATTTACAGTTGTGAATTCACTGCTGAGGCTATTTACTGTCCCTCCTCCATCTTGCAACCCTCATATCCTTTACAAGAGTGCTCTTTTCGTACCCCATAGGTACCTTTGTATGTCCTACCCTTAACAGAAATTACCTAAAAGCCACAGAGCTTTGGGACCCAGATACTCAATAAGCTTCTGTGATAAACATGCCACAGTGTCTCTTAACTCCTGACAACCATTATCCAGCTGCTGAATGAGCCTTATTATGAGCAATTTTTGTAAATCATATTGAAAGCGTAAAGTCAGAATGAAGAAAAAAAAATGGATCTCGGGTCATGAACTGCAGCAACACCTGGCAGGTTGGTGAAAAAAAAAAAAAAAAAAAAGATAAAAGCTAGGAAAATTGTGTTGACACAAGATCCTGGGGTGATACTTTACAGACAACAGCATGTATGTCACACCCAAGCCCAGGGCAGGGCTTACCCGGCCCTCCAGCTGCAGGGCTGACACCCATTGCAGCTGCCTGACACCACAACCTGCACCTTTCCAGGAACCTCTCAGCACCTTAGCTCAGAACGTGCCAAAACACAAAATATTTTGAGACACGCCACAAACTGGAGGGGTTTTTTAAAAGTATTTCTAGTCCAAGGAAGGCTGGGGCAGGTAGGCTCTGTATGGGCAGCAGATTGGTATTAGCTGGTAACTCTCCCCCTTCTGCCTCTGGTGCTTGGCGAGGCTCCGCAGCTCGGCTGCTGCGAAGTGAGCGAGGTGCCGAGCAGGGGAGCAGAAAAACGATGTGAGTTGTGGCCCTGGGCTGGTGCCTGCGTGTGCTGTGTCATTGGATTTAGAGCCGTGCACGGACCATTGTGCTGTTCCGAGCCGTGGATTTTGGCCATCACTGATTAAGAGCCCTTCGGCGGTGACCTTAACGAGCCGGGTAGCGCGCTGGTGGCTGCGGGCACTTGTCACTGTCGCTGCAGAGGGCAGGACGGGGGTGTAGGCGAGGACTGTACCTGGCGATCTCCTCCGGCTTTGCTGGAGAACAAAGAATTCGTGTGTGCGTGGCACAGGGCTGCAGAGCGGTCCCTGGGGCCAGCGGGGCCTGCGGCTGGCAGCCCCTGGCCGGGGAATGTGGCAAGGAAGAGCCCGGCGAGAGCAAGAGGGTGTTGGAGTGGCAGTGGAACCACTGGATTGTCAGGCGTCATCAAAGCCAGTGCCTCAGAAAAAAAAGAAGGCAGGGCGGCAGGAGGCCGGGAGAGCCGTGCAGGTGTGACAAATTAAAGATTAGCGCTGCCGCGCACGGGGATGCTCCGTGCGGGCTGTGCTGCCTCCGGGCGTTTGTCTCTCTGCCGGCTGCAGCTGCCGTCACGATGTGTGGCACATTTCTGACACGTCCTCCGGCTTTGCTGGAGCCGCGCAGCCACTGCCCTTGCTATGACACACGGCCGGCTGTCGCCCCGCCGTCCCCAAGTGTCCCTTCGCCAGCCCCCTTCCAGCTACACCCACTCATTAGCAGTTCACGACTTGCAGCCTCGTCTTTGCCTGAAATCCTGCAATTACTTCGTGCGCTGGCTCAGATCTGGCTCCCGCACGGCAGTGAAACAAAGGCGAGTGGGAACAGGCAGCCCAGCTGCCGCCGGCCCCGCAGTCATCCCCGGGCGGGCAGCTCGGCGATCGGGGGCACAGGTAGGGTTCAGGTTTCAGGCCGAAATTAAAGCAGGAAGGGAAGGGAATGGATCACCCATGAGCTCTAAAATAAGAGGAGGTTTTGTTTTATTTAACGTGAGGCCATTTTGGCCAATGTAAAATATCTATCAAAATGGAGACAGAAAACAGTTCTGCCTGAAAACGTTTGGGCCAAATTGGCTTTGAGACTTGCATCGTCCTGAGCCAATTAAAATGTCATAATAATGCAATCTCAAAAAAAGACACGGTGTCTGCTAGTTATGAGACATACTCAAGAAAAGGAATCGTTCCCCAGCTAGAAGTGTTTATCCAAGCGGTTCTCTGTGAGAAAATCAGTCGGTGAAAAGGGAGAGGGAATACCCCCAAAAGCAGCAGTAACCTAGATCCACTCCTGTTCTCTGCTCCATGTTCACGTTGCCCGTGCTGGTGTCCCTGCAGCTCTCCAGGAGTTCAGGGGGGTCTTTGCAGGTCTGGGAAGGTCTTGCCTGTACTGCACGTCTCGTGCTTTGGGGTGGCTTCATTGCAAATGACAGTTTTAGCCTCTATGTTGAATTTCCCAGCCTTGATGAGTCTTTGGGAGACATGTGTCCCCCAGGTATATCAGCAGTAATGGAAAGTGCCACTGTCACTACAGGCACTAACTCATCATTTTGATGACCCATCGATCCCTGGATGAGTCGAGTGGAGGGTAAAATAAATGTGTTTGGCTGGGACAGGAAGAGAGGAGGAAAATACTGAAGACATTTTGCTTCACTGGCCACTGAAACTGGCCACTGGCTGCAGTGGACATAGGGCTGGATGGTGCCCATGTTCACCAGAAGTCACGAGATTTGCTGAAAGGCAACTCCCCAACAGCAATCCCGGGCTAGAGGGAATCCCACCTGTGTCCCTCCAGAGCTGCCCAGAGGTGCCAAGGCTTGTGCTTGGTAATGCCTTGCTCTTTGGAGGATCTCAGACCTGCCTGGGGCAGGAGGGGAAATCCCACACACTCCCCAGACTGCAGTGGCTCCCAGGGCCAGGGGAGAAGACAGAGGCTCCTGCCCTGGGCCAGCGGAGCTGTGCAGTGGGTGCTGGGAAGCAGGAGTTTCCCGCAGGGAGCCGATTCCAGCCGATGCCGCAGGCTGCAGCGAGCCCCGGAGGCCATCCCCTCTCCTGGGCTGCCACAGCCTAGTGCTGAGCTGGAGCTCATTAGTCCTGCTGTGAGGGAAGTTAATTAGCTCAGGGAAAACGCCGTGCTAATTTGCCTAACCGGCTTTGGGGACCAAGGTTAACCCTGCCAGGCAGGCTTGGACGCTCTGCCTCTGGCTGGGCTCTGCCTCCCGCATCCCGTGGGCTCCAGAGTGGCTTTGAACGTGTCAGCCTTGCTCTTTTGAGGCCGTGTGAGCTCAGGTCTCCTGGCAGGGGAGACTGTCATCCCGGCACCGCTGTGCCGCCAGCCGCTCCCGCTCGGCAGGCGGAGGGAACAGCCTCAGCTCTTCGCTGCGGACGCGGGCACAGCAGGGTCAGCGGCTCTATGCCAAGCAGAGGTGCCGTGGCCGTGCCTTCCTGCAGCTTCCAGACAGCTCAGAGCAGGATCTGCAGCCTGTGTGGCCGTCCCTTCGGTCCCTCTTCCCCGCGCAGCTGCCCCCTGCTCCCATGTTTCACGCTGATAGCTCTGCGGGACCGGGCTCTGACAGGGCCTCGTCTTTTCCTTTCTTTATCAGTCCCTCTTGTCTTGCAAGAGTGTAGAACTTGGACAGGGTAATTCGAACAGCGTGTGGAGCAGATGGAAGCAGGTCCCTGGCTGTGGCCAGGTGGAGGGAGCACTCAGCAGGCAGAGGCTGGGCATGGCAAGCTGAGAAGAGGCTCCTGGCTCTGCAAAACGCTGCTCCCGCTCCACCTAATGCTAAAGCAATTGGTGTCGATGGCTTTTGAATGACTGTTTTTGGCGTGCAGGCAGGAGGCTGCCCCCTGCTCCCACACCCCACGGGAAGCCAGGCTTAGTTCAGCACGATTTGCAGCAAGACAGAATGGAAGAGAAACACGTACAGCAAAGAGGCAGGGAGAGAAAAACAGGAGCAGGGTAATCTTCAATGCAAGCTTGCAAGCTGGTCTAAAAATAGAAGGTGAACTGTTCCCCAGTAATTAGCCAGGAGATGGTTTTATTTGCAGCATGCGATTTCAGCAGCAGTGTTTTTGGCAGGAGGAGATGGGAATGTCCCAGCAGCTCTAACCTTGCAAAACAGGAGGAGACTTGCCTCCCCTTGCCAAGGGACAATCCCCACAGAGAGCAGGCGAGCGTGGGCTCAGGCATGAACACATTCACATTTTCCTCTGCCTGCCTGGACAGAGGGAACAAGGGGGTAGTGGAAAAGAGGTATCCCCTCCACAATGGCCTGCTGCCTATCTGGGATTGGATGCTACTCAGCCTCAGTGCTGGGAGAAATGTAAATGATGATTTACAGCGGGGAGGAGACAGCAGCACCCTGGCATAAGGGCTTGGTCCCTGAAGGGGTTCAAGCAAGGACAAGCCATGCCCGAGGTTTCAGTGGGAAATGGCATAGGGACCAAAGCTTGGAATACATCAAGGACTGAGCCTGAAGCCCTTGACTTGCCTGCAGGTGCATTCTGACAGTCTTGGCATCCAAGGGAGGTGCTGAGGGTTGTGCCCACCCCAAACCAGCCCATGAAGTCAGATTGGTGATGGATGATGGGAAATGGGTGCCAGGCTGGACTTTCCCAGCTTGCCATGGTGGATGTGCCAGGTTAATGCCAAGGCTGCCGGGTACCTTCCCTTTTGGTCCGGTGGCAGCAAGGACAGGGGGCTGTCCTCCTCTCCAGCCCAGTACAAGGGTTCTTTACAAGGCAGTGGGAATCTCTGAGCTCCTTGCAGGAGTTGGGCTGCTGAAGGCTTGGAGTTGGACAAGTGGCCCAACTTGTCCCAACCTGGCTCTGAGATGGCCCTTGGGTACTGGAAGAAGTGAGAATCTTCCCCTGGCTTTGCTGGAGGAAGCTAGCATAACCAGGAATAATGTTAAAATTCAGGAAAAACTGAGCATTTACATCCTGCTGCTGCTTACAGTGGGAGTGAGACTGGAATGGAGTCAGCATGGATCCAGGTCATTTCATGCATTTGATGGGTTCTGACAATGCAGGATGACAGTGGGAAAACAAAATGTAACAAAACAGAAAACAAAAGCGCAAAGAGTTGCCTCAGCACTGTGCTGGATTTCTCCCACTGGTCCAGCACTGCATACCCCAAACCCACCCACACCCTAGAAGGAAGACTGAGGGACTGGAAGGATATTTTGACTGAGGAGATGCACTGCCTAAGGGCAGCCTGTGCTGCAATCTGACAGGCCAGCCCCACACCATGGAACCCAATGGCCCTCGGGCAGGGGACAGTCACCACTGCTCCACCTTCCACAAGTGTGGGGTACCATCACCTGCATCCTGGAGGGGAACAGTGTCACAGAACTGTTGCTTCCCAGGCCCAGGAGATCTGTTATCACTCTTGGTAAAAGCTGGTTTTGGCAGAGCAAAAGCTCAGTGGTGAGAAGACAGTGTGCCATTTGACCTACAGCCAGCAGCTCTCCCTGGGCTGGGAATCAGTCCATCGCTGAATGAAAGAAAATGGGCTTTACATCCCATTTCAGGCAACGCCCAGCCCCTGCTGTCCTGTTGATTCTGTGGCTCTGCAATCATGTTTAACTTCCCATCTTTCTGTCTCCCTGTTGCTGCCTGTGAGGCCTGTGCAAACAGCAGGGGAAGCAGGCTAATTGCCTCTAGAAAAGGAATGGTGATAACAGTGGCACTGGACGAGCGGTCACAGGCCAGCAGTTAGTGAGTGGAGAACACAGGGAAAAGCAGCCCCCTCTCCCCTGGATGCTCTTCTGAAGGATTACTCGTACCCATAGGAGGCCGTGCTGCTCCAGAGTGCTGGGCGCTGCTGATTTTGAGTGTCCTCTCTATTGGGACACCATTAACTGGAAAATTTACAAGTTGGGAGGTCTCTCCAGGAGCCAGTTTAGAGCCAGTGGTTCCTCTGGCTCACTCCTGCGTGGCAGAGCAGCTGCTGATGTTGGATAAAAATTGAAGGAGTGGGATGGGAGCAGCCAGGGCATGCACCTGTGCTGGTAGTGGGGATGGACGTGCAGCTGTGGTGGAGGGATGCCTTGGAGTTATCTTGGGGGTGTCTGCAGAGCCTCCAAATGGTGCCCATACTGCCTTTGGGGCAGTAGAGGGGTTTGCTGCGAGGCCCCAAGTTCATCAGGTTATGCTCCTGTGCCACCAACAGAGGATGGCCACAGGCTCCCTTTCTGCTCCAGCCTCTATGGAAACTGCGTTGGCAGATGTGCTCTCACCCCCAGGCAGGGCAGAGACATGCGAGAAATTTGTCCATTTTTTACATATACATATACATATATATATATATATATATGTATATGAGCAAAGTGTGGCCAGGTGTGCCTCACTTGGGGTGTGGATAGGTGATGTAGCCCACTTGAGACATGAAGAAAGGACCTGAGCTGTTTCCTTTTTACCTGTTTTTTCTCCTCCTTCCTCAGTGTGTCCTTTGCCCCTGCTCCAGCAGCCTTGCACATGCCCCCAGCAGCCAAGGGTGACACCACTGTTCCTCTGCTCATCCCTCCCCTGCCCTTCTCTCCTCAGGGATCCTCCTACAGACAGAGAAATCCTCCCAGGAGGGAAGTGGCAGTACGTAGGTTTGCACAGTGATGCATGAATGCAATCAGCCTGGCCTTTCCAGGAGCACAGGGAGCGTGTGGTGAGGGGGCGCAGCCTCCCTGGGGAGATTATACCTGAGACGCATTAGAAATGGCTGTAGGGAATTTTTAAACTAGCAATCAAGAGGCAGCTTGGAAATGAAAATCAGTGATGAGAAAAGAGACCAGGGGGAGGCAGGGGCTGTCTCTGCCCCAGAGCTGGACAAATCCGTGTGAGTCACTGTCCTCTTAGCAGTGAGGGACAAGACCTGTGCTGGAGTGAAGGTGGAAACTTGGCTGGGAGTTCCAATGGCTCTGAGATTTCTCAGCTACAAAAGACTGGGCTCCTCTGACCTGCTGGATGACAAAGCGCTTCTCAATTGCCTAAAATAACCCCAGACAATGAGAGAGAGGACTAGGAGGAGGACAGAGGCCACAAATGCAACATGTCCCATCTTGGTGCAAGCTTCCCCTGAACCTGGGTGGTGGCTGCTCAGCTCTGGGTTGCTGGGAATTAGATATGGGTTCCAAACAAGCTCTGTCTCCCAGACTGAAGATTGCCTGCCCTTCCCTAATGCACATAGGGAGGGCTGTGAAGTGTCATGTAAACTGGGTCTGCTTATCCAGAATTCTCTTACTGGAAAAAGCAAAGCGAGGGAGAAAAAGCTGATTATAATGCTGCCAAATTAGCAGAGCTTTACATGACAGGTATGGGAAACACCTGCAATCCCAATCCATACAGTGCAGCATTTTAAGAGTGGTTATTACAAACAGCTCTGCAGGATGCACAGCCCTCCCCTGCCTACACTCCCCTCTACTCTTATCTGTGGCTTTTCCCTTCCCCCAGCTCTAGGCAGCTCTGGTTCAGTAGCTTGCAGTGCTCCACACCAGGAGGATCCTACCTTGGTGGCATTTCCCAGATCCACATTTTGGAAGACAGTCAAATCCTGGAGCTGAATGTGCTCCTGGCATTGCTAGAGCCATGTGGCTCAGGGCGATGCCAGCAGTGAATCTGGCTGGGAATGTCTGCAGTTTCCTCAATAAAAGGGAAGTTTAAAAAGTCCCAGCCTGACAGAGCTCAGTGGAGCTGTGCCCCCTGGCAGTGCCAGCTGCACTCTGCCTGGAGCAGGCCAGCCAGCACAGTGGACAGATGGTTGCTGCCCATGTTAGCGTGTTGCTCTTCCAAGGAGGGACTCGTGCTTTTCCTCCATTCACCTCTGCATTTCAAATATCAGTTCTCCATCCACTTCTGTGTTTTTGGCTAGCAGCTTGCTCTCAAACCTTGGGCTGAACCAGAGACATCTCTCTCCCCAAGGCCAGGGGTGCCATATGGCACACTTCCAGCCTTGGAGACCAAACAGCTTGCTCAGGCACATACATGCTGGGGCATGGGTGTCAGGGAAGGGGCTGGATATCTGGAAGAACCCTCCCTAGCTCTGCTGTCAGAGAGTTATGACCTTATGCCTCCTTCTCACACTCCACTGAAAACACAATGGTGCAGCCCGTGGCTCCCCAGACTGGGCTCCCCATGAGTGTGGAGCTCCCTTCTAATGGGCTTTACCTGCCCTGTGCTGGGGAGCAGGCTCCAGCCTCAGGTTTGAAGTGAGCTATCTCCCAGTCCAGGTTTGGAAAGGTGTACAGGAGGGAGGAGAGATTCCTCCTTTGCTCCTCCTCCCCCTGGGGACACCCCTGCCAGGGCACTCCGTGCCTTTTGCAGTGACACAGAAACGCTTCCTAGAGTCCATCAGCAAGAGATGGGTCCCTGGCACCCATGTTGCAAAGCCAGAGCTGCTTGGAGCTCTGTGCAGCTATAAAACCTATTTCCCTTCCCTCCTGCTTACACATGCACTCTGTGGGGCAGGAGCAATGACCTCAGAGTAGTGTGGCAGTGGGTGAGGGCACAGCTGGCAGTGCATGGGCACAGCTGGCAGCACTGAGGAGAAATGGGATTAGCACTGAGAAGGGAGGAAGGGAGGAAGGAAGGGAGAGAAGAGATCCTTGTGGTGGGCTTCAGGACTTTGCTTGACACATGATAAGAAATTAAAAAAAAAGAGTGGCACCTGCAAAATGCGCATGAAAGCCTGGCACGAGGGATGAGGACTTGCTCAGTGATGTTCTGAGGGTCCAGAGACCTTTGGCTGGTGGAACCCCCAGCTGTATTTAGATGCCATGTGGGGTGTTAATTGCAGTGGCACAGGAGCAAGGTCCTAATTCACATTCTTCCACCAGTCCTGGGAACACGAAGCCTGGGCCTGACCTGTGGTCTGCCTGCCTCATGCATCACTCAGATGACAACAGAGTTATTTTTTGCCTGACAGGACCCAGAAACCAGGTCACTCTGCATGTAAATCTATAACAAATC
Organism: Anthoscopus minutus; assembly: GCA_013399455.1. NCBI lineage: Eukaryota > Metazoa > Chordata > Aves > Passeriformes > Paridae > Anthoscopus > Anthoscopus minutus. The sequence goes on from VWYI01029305.1 coordinate 182,777, forward strand.
TGGCTGGGATTAGGCGAGCCATGGAGAGGTGGCAACAAGCAGCATTCATCAGATCTGCTGTAGTGAAGGCTCTGCACCACTCACAGGGAAGGGAGAGGAGGCACATTCTTTCTCAAGCAGGGGGGTTGCTACGCCAGGAGCTGCCGTCCTGGGTCAGAGGATTTGAGCCATGATGGCCTCAGCAGAAACAAACACTGCATTCCAGGGAGGCCAGTCCTTGAGAGCAATTAAATAATAATAACATGATAGTAATAAGCAGATCAATCAATCCCTCCATGAGCTGAGGGACCCTGGGGGAGGACTGGGCTTTTCCCAGGGTGAACTAAGACCAGCTCTTCTCCAATAAACACAAATAATACCAGTAACAAACCTCAGATCTTGGGCCAATCTTTGGCTAACGACACCCATGCAGGATGTGGGATGCATGTGGGCTGGATGGACACAGCTTTAACTTTGCCTCTGCAGCAAACATTATCCTGGGCTGAGGGGAGAAAGAAGCAGCCTGGCAGGGGCTTGTGATCTGTTTCCTGCTCCTTCCTTCTTGAGGAGGTGAGCACGGGCGCATGAGATGATTACAAACCAAATCACATCTCTCCTGCAGTGTGCCTCCCTGCTCCAAAGTAATCAACTGAATCTTTAAGGGTTAAAGAATAGCAAGACTTGTCTCCATGGGCATCACAAGACCTATTGAAAAATCTCGACCCCTTTGGCTCAGTTGCTGAGGGAATTTTCCAGCTGAAAATGCCAGGGCTCTGGGAACTGTTAAACCCCACAAACCCTAGATTGCTTTTATGCCTGCCCCAGGCTGCAGCCTTGGATCTTTTCTTTTCTCCTCTGCAAACTGCTGGGTAATGAACCCTTGTGGCATGCCAGCTCACCTCCCCTTCTCCCAGCTGGCAGCCCAGCTCCACAGTGATGCCCTTTTGTTCCACCGGTGCTGAGATCTGCAAACTCATTGCTAATTACTGCATCTGGGGCTTCCAGCTCCAGCGACAACGCCAGGACTTTCTTCGGGCTCCTGATGGCCAAAGTTCATCCCCCTGCTTATTTCCTTACCAAAGACCATTATCTCTCATTTACATCTAAACTAGTTTTTTATACCACTTTAAAAGCTTCCCCTCCCCCTGTAATCTCAATGCAAATGAATTAAAAGTTCATTCTTCCGATGCTCAAATCCTGCGCACTTTCTTTTTCACTTCTTATTTAAATCACACACTGTTTTGAACTAAACCTTTTATTTCCTCCCAATTATTATTTCTGGTGTGTTTTCCAGAGCCTTACAACATGGCATCTGATTATACACAAAGCTTCGGAATAAAGCCCTGCTTTTTCCCTTCATTAAGGACACAAAGGATTCCTGTGTGAGCCAAGCAGCACTTTGGACACTAATACAGCTTTACACCCCAAATCACATCCTGGCTCTCTGAAGAGCAGATTGGGGAGTGAATCCCTGCCTTTCCTTGCTGCCAGCATCCTTTGCAGGCTACAGACAGCTCCTTCCCTCCTTGCAATGAACATCTGATTAAGCTGTGCCAGCATGTTCACCCACAAACTCCTGTCCTCTGGCTTTTGCTACATCACAACTGGGTGTGTTTGCTGGCTAATCCTGCCTGCCTGGATCCCCTGTGTTTGCCTCTGTGTTAGGAGTCCAGAAGCTTGGTGAATTCAGATAAGATTTTGCTGTTGTTGACTGCTTCCCACAGAATGGGAGTCACATAGAAAGCCTAATCTCTTAAACCCACAGGCCTACCTGAAGCTTAAAACTAATAAACTTGGGTCCAAGTGGTGAGACCAAGGACATCAAGGCAGGCAGTGGCAGGACTGCTTGTAACCCCCACAGGCAGTTACCACATCCATCCTGGATCTGAGATCTTGTCATCTGAAAACTGCCTGAATCAAATCAGCAGCACAGGAAACCACCCTGTCTGCAGCATGTTTCCCCTATTTAACATCATCATGCGGAAAGGAATAATGTATGCCGTGTTTACCAAGCAAAGGAGGGAGAGCTTTCTATCAAAATGATGCATTACTGAGCTGATTAGCTGCACAAGAAGTCTCTAAGCAAATGGGTTTTATCTTGTTGAATATTCCAGCATTTTAAAAATAAACTATTCATTCCTGATGAGTTTTAAAAATACTTCTGACTGTCCGTCACCTGGAACTGATAAATATTTAGAACCATGGGGGTTCAGGACAGATTTCAAAAGGAGTTCATAGGATGTGAGAACCAACTTGCCAAATGGACACAGGACAGGAGTTGGATCACTGGTTTCCCCCAGAGAGAGACTTCTTTCACTATAGAAAGGTGTTGTCTAACAGGATTTGCATGGGTCTGTGAGGTGAAGGATGCTAGACCTGCAGCTCTGATATCATACCATGCTTCTCCTCTGGGACCTTGGGCAATTCAGGTTATCCTTGTCTCTGTTAAACTCTCTATCTGTAGAAATGAGGTATTGCTGCCTGCAGTAATATCTGCAAAGTGCTTGAATGTGAGGGTTATTACTGTTAAATATCTGTGCAGCTTTCACCTCTGCTGCACTGAGAGGCCAGCCCGTACAAACAATCCTCTGTCTGGCCAGGTGGGAATCTCATGGTACAGGAATGAACATGGACTGAGAAATATGAGGAAAGCCAGATCTGCTCCATAACAAGAAATTTTTTCATTAAATATTCAAAATCTGATGTAATTAGCTATTCTGCCACTATAAGCTTGCCTTCAGAAACAGCCAGGCCAGACCAAGTGCTTCCTTGAGTGTCAAGCTGCCTTTCTGACCTGCTGAGAATCAATGCATATGTCCCAAATGCCAGGCTTCCCATTTCCTCCTCTATCGCACCGAAAGTAAAATTAACATCTGAATCCCAGCGATCCAGGCCAGCCCGACCCCTGAAGAATATACACCACCAGGGAGGTCATGAAACACCACAAAAGACATGAACAAAACCACTAATTGGCTTCTTTTCAGCCATACCCCTGTGCCACCAGTCTTGCCCTTCTCAAACCACCCTATGCCTTCAGACTGCTGAGACACAGCCTATTTTTGTAGGCCCAGAACAGTTAATGATACTTTGTGTTTCTGATTCTGTAATTCATGTTGTTTGTGCTGGCAAGGAATTTCCCATGACATTTTATCTCAGCCAGTCTCCTCTGGCTGTTTAAAATATTTGAAATTATTATTTCTGGCTCACGGGTCCACCCTAGGTCGTGGCAGGATTATTCCTGGGTTGTGCACAAGCACATGGCCACTCTCCCCAATGTCATTGGTCTAAAATAGATGGGGCATACAGGATATATAGGACATAGCAGGGGTTGGGGGTGTGCAAAGTTTGTGGTCAATTTGGAACAGACAAAATTAAGGCCAATGGGTCTTAAGGTGTTTATCCTGGCTGTTCCTGGGACCAGTGAAAGGGGTACTGGATTGGGGAGTGGAGGGCTCATGGAGTGAGGTAGGGAAGCTGGTGGGTGGGCAGGGGGAAGCAAGCAAAGGGGCAGAGCAATGCCAGGGTGCTGCTATGGGGTCTGAGTGTCCCCCGTGGGACAGAGCTGGGTGTTTGATCTGCATCTGGGGCCGGAGTGTGATTTGGGGAGGGGTGCCTGTGTGTGTGTGGGAACTTGGGGGCTCCCACCAGTACGGGGACACAGGGGTTGAGGGGCATGCCCTGCTCAGCTGTGTGTGCTGCTGCGGCTCTGCTGGCAGGCTGCTTCCCTCGATCGGCTGTGTTCATTCATCAGCGCCGTGCACGCCGGCTCCTGGAGCTGCAAGGCGTATCACAAAGGGCACATTTTTAACACTGCTTTTAATCCCACGATCCTGCGCATTTAAGCCTGAAGTGCCTTGCCGTTTGAACCTCTGCAAATGCCTTTTGCAGCAGCCCCCGACCCACATACCACTCTGGAGAAAAAACTAATTAAAGCTGCCTGACAGGCTGCTAAATATTAAGAGCCCAATAACTGCGCAGGCACAGGGACATCATCATCTGCATGACAAAAGCCGGTAGCCTGTGGCTGCTGATAGATAGAGGGTCCGGGCAGGCTTGTGCCGGCCTTGCTCAGCAGAGCATCCCGCTGCCCTGGGAACGCCATCCGCGGAGATCGCCCCAGCGCTTCCCGCTCCCCATCCATCCCACGCGTTTCACGGCCGGGCTGAGGCCGGGCTCGCTGCCGATTCACGTCACGTAAAAGCGGCAGGGCCAGCTGGCCGGCGTGGGCTGCGGGGTCCTGACCCTCATTTCTGCCCTTCCTCCAAATATTCTGTAATTACGAGTCGATTGCTCGAGGCGGGGAGAAAAGCAAACACGCCACGAACGCCGGCGCGCTGTGGCTGTTTGCTCAGCGGCTGTGGCACAGGCTGCTGCTAGAGAAGAAAGTGGGTGACGGCCAGAGCTGGTGTTTTGGGGTTGTTCATGTCATGGAAAGCCCAAGAGACCCTCCAGGATTACTAACCATAGGCACAAGTTCCAGCTAGTGCCAAAAATCCCCCACCAAAACAACAGCCGCCCAGGCAAAAAGGAATTTGAAGGAGAAAAAGGGAATTTGAAATTCAGCTAAATCACACTTGCCTCTGAAAATTGCATTCCTGCAATTGTTCTGAGTAACACGTACGATTACTCTAGCTGAAAGAAATTATAAGAAGCATTTTGTTTTCTCAGCTCGTTTGCTTTCTACATCTGGCAGTGTTTTGTGTGCAGGCAGTCTCACCGTGTTCCTGAGGTAGAGTTCTTGGAAATGGAAGCTGAGGAATGAGAGTGCAAGATGTTTTTTTAACTGTTTTGCAAACGCTTCTGCTTTTAACGGCCAACAGATGAGCAAAAGTCCTTGGTAAAAAATTATATGACAATAAATAACATAGCAGTTTGCAGTGCTATTATTATGGTGAGGAAACCTCCACGCTCTTTATTTAATATCCAGGTACTATCTTGCAGTACAGCAATGTAGAATGTGGTGGCAATAACTTCCCCAAAGCAAAGCTGCCCTTTCATCCATTGCTGACCCCAACTGTAGTTTCACAAAGGGGATGGAATGGAGATGAGTTTACCTTGGGTACTTCCATGGGGATTGCCACCTGTCCAGCCCCTCAAAGCTTGAAGACCTCCAGGGGAAGAGGCATTAAATGAGCTGGGCAGCAGTGCACTCTCTTGATCTGAGCAGATGCTAGGGAGATTCTCTGTGACTTAGGGGCTTAATGGCATGGTCTTCAGTGAGCAGAGTGCTTGGAAGGAGCCCAAGACCCAGTGCACAGCAAACTTGCACATGAGATATGCCAGGCTGTGCATTGGCACTTGCAGCACAGAGGTTGCTGGATGAGGATGTCGTGGCTCTGGGGTGACATATGGGCTCAGAGCTCTATTTCCCACATGGGAAGTCTCACAGGACTTCAGCTCAGTTTGCTGGTGCCCCAACAGCAAGGGAAGAAGGAGGATGAACACATGTGGAGTGAAGCTGTGCAGCTGGGGCACTTCAGGATCAGAGGGATATGACCCTTCCAGAGTCCTGTCCTCCTCATCCTTCTCTTTGTGGCAAGTCACAGACAGCAGAGGCACAAAGGACTGCAATTTGAAATGGCCCATAAGCATTTTGGCGTAATGAAGTCAAGGGTTACGGGGAATTATCTTTCACACTTGCCAAAGGAAAAAAAAGAGTCCTGCTTGGGAAAATTCAGGTGAAGTTTATCTGCCCTTTAATGTACAGGTATGCAAGATCACAGCTCCAGTCTAAATGGGAAGTCCTCTTACCTTATGCACTCTCCCTCTTGACCATACCTGTAACCAGAGTCCCATCCCTTGGCTGGTCAGCCCTTTCTCCAGTGAAGCTGAGGAGCTGATGGAAGCAGGACAGATCTGCTGGAGCCATTTGCCATGTGCATTCTCTGCATACCCCACACTTTATTAGTGCCCCCAAACATGTACCAGCAGCACTGGGGGCTTAGCATGCAGGTATTTAACACATCCTGGCTAAATGATTATGATGCTCCCCACATATTCTCCAGGAGCTCTTTACCATCACCCTTTCCTCTCCTGATCCCACTGGATGAGAAAGCAGGAAGAAGGGCAGATGTCAGGGACAGGGCTCCTGCTCTCCAGTCATCCCCAGGTCAGAGGGTGTTGGCAGCCCAGCACAGTCCCCAGTGCCTGCAGATAATGCATCACCCAGAGCACTGGGAAGAAGCCCAGTGTGCTGACTCTGGCTTGCTTAGAAATTTTTGAATAAAATGGCTTTTCCATGAGACAGTGCAAGCTCATCAGATCTGATTTGTTCCCCAGAAGAACAGCAGCTGCTATAAACTTTCACCAAGAAAAGGATGGAATTTCTGCTTAAAGCTAGAGCTGCAGGAAGATGTAATATCAGGCCTGCCTGGCCAGTAGCCAAATGGTTAGGACAAAGAAAGACTGAGTACAAGTCTTTTAGCTGGCCAGAGCTTGCACTGGAACCTGGGTCTCCAACATAGTCAGTGGGTGCTAACTCTCCAAGAATTGTGATGTGAGACAGGGAAGGCAAAAGAAAGCAAGGCATGCTGCAAAAACAAAAGCAAAAAAGTCTACCCAAACGCAACCCCAAACACACACACACACACACACACACAACCCCAAAAAACCCCTACCCCCACAAGAGAGAGAAGCTGGAAGCTGTCATCAACCAGGGAAAATTTCCAGCTATGAGCCCGCTCTCAGCTATCCTTATGCTGAACTCAGCTAAACCCCCAAGGGCATCTCCAAACTCTCCTTTTCTCTTCCTCCTCCTTTGAATACATACATGGTATTCAAACACCATACATCCATACATAAGCTGTAATACATAGGACATACTCAAAGTATTTTACATACTAACTACTGTTTCCATTAAACCTTCCGGGCTTTGTGCAGTACCTGCAAGAACATCTGCAACCAAGTGGAGATTTAACAAAACCCTCTTCCTATAAAAGTCTGAGTCATGGAACCAAATTGTGTTCCACACAGGGACACAAAAATGGTACAAAAATTAAGATATTAATTTTAATGTGATCTTAAACATTGGTCCCAATTAGGCATATGCCCAGGTCCCATTGGAATTAAGCACATCATTTCTTTGCTGAACAGGGAAGGCTGCTGAATCAGGACTCGAGACTGTAAAATTGCTCAATTGCCTTCAAATTTCTGGGGAAAAAAAATAGTGTGCTCTGAAAGCAATCACAAAATACATTTGGTATTCAAAGAGTATAAGTGAGTGCAGGGCTTATAATTAAATCCTTATCTACGAAGCTGCTACTGAGTGACTGTACATTCTGGGTAATTTTTAATGGCCTGAAACTCAAAACCAGCATAGCCAATTTTTTTTTTAAATTTTTTTTTTTTTTGCAGAAGACACAGCTAGTTAGCTATAATTCTGCAACAAATCCATTACTTCAAAACAAGTCCCTGATCCTGCAAGCATGAATGCACTTATTTTTAACGATGCAAGAGTACCAAAGGGGAGTCATGGCAGAAGCTACCAGTGTTAATATGGAGCAGCATGCAAGATATAGGAATAAAAATATATAAATATTTAGAAATACATAAAAATAAGGGTGGAGTCGAGCCCTGAAACATGCATTGGAGCTCTAGCCCTCATTTTCAATCCCACAGCTGCTTCTGCCCAGGGCCTGGGAGCAAGCCCATGGCAAGGTGACATGTATGACACTGGGAGAGACAGCAGCAGCCAGCCTCAGGAGGGCTAAAACTTCTTTCTCACTCTTTACCCCTCAATTCTTTATTATGCCATTTATTTTAGAAATATCTTCTCAACTCTTTTCACCTGGGTGAAAAATTCTGTAGTACAGTAACAACAGTCAAGTAAACAAAGTTCCACATCAAAGAAAGGATATACAGGGCAAATTTTCAAAGTGGGTAAGAGATATTTTTTTAAAACTTGGTGACTTAAAAGACAACTTGTCCAGTTTTTCTCGACCTTTTGGGAAAATTCACTATGCTTTGAAGCCAAACAAGTTTTACATCAAATAATAAAAATATGAACTTAAGGTTCAAAAAGGAAACAGTGGGTTGGCTTGCTGGAGAAAGGCTCCTGTCTTTCCAAAAGCACAGTGAGACAGAGGATGAGCACTTCTCCAGTGTCATTTTCTGTAACACTGTATTCTTTAAAATATAAATCTTGCCACAATTACAGGATCAAACACGAGGTCTTGCCTGAAATAAAAGGTCGCATGGCTTTAACGGTAAATAAGTTTTATAAAAAGCTCTTAAGCAGGTCAAAGCATAGCAGGGACACTGCAGACCAGCTTCCTCTTCTTTCACAGCTCACTCCCACTGAGGTGGGGTTTTGGAGCCACCAGACAGACTTCTAGTGGTGTAAACCCTGAGGATTACACAGAGGCCAAAATAGCCCTTCTACTTATAGACAGGGTTTCCCAGGTGTCACTCCTGCTGCCCTGTCAGCCACCCACCTGTGTTCTCAGCTCCTCCACCTGCCACTACCATCCCAGCCAGGTGAGGCAGGGGAGCTGAGCCCTCACCCAGGCATTGCAAAAGCACTGCCCAGAACTCAGACATGGCCAAGCTGAGCCACAAGGCCACTGCAACAGAGAGGGCAGGGCAGGTTAGAATTTGTGTCGGGACTCTGGGGCTGGTTTGACATTCCTCAGCTCACTGCATGGCCATCAATTCTCCAGCTCACACCACTGCAGGACTTTGGGAATGCAATATCTGAGCTTGTCTTTCATGGTCCTGGGCTTTGTTTTTCTTCCTCTGGATGTTGTCTATCCGTACATTTTACTGGCTCCTGTACATCGGTTGCTAGGTAGCTCCCACTCCTACTCCCTTCTGTGTGCCCTTAACTTACTGCTGATCTCTCCAGTAGTTCCTGCATCTTTTAATTACATTAATACCTGCTACAGTCAAATGAAAAGGGAGAGAAAAAAAGAAGGCAAAAAATGCGCTCCGGGAACAAGCAAAGGCCAGTCAGCACAGCAGGCTTCCATCTTTTGGCTTTATCTTAATCCCCCCTTCCTGCTTTTTCAAGCAGACCCCCTCGAATCCTTTTCCTTCTCTTGAGAAAAACCCAGGCATCTCTTGAACTCATTTCTGCACTTTGCCTCAACCGTCTCCCCCGTAACTTATTCCATATGTTTGCTTGGCTTTGCCTTCTGCCACAGTTCCCTCTTTACTCCCAGCTCCTGAACCCTCAGATCACATCACTGGGGTTCTTTGTTGACTTAATTGGATCATCAGCCTGGCTGTAAAGCTTCTCCAGCCAACCCTGCTTCCCTCTCCTGGTCTGCTGCCCCCGCCCTGAGGCTGAAGAAAGACGTATTTCTCTGCTGGATGTATAAATAGATGATGCAGGTTAAATTTAAAATATATTGAAGCTGATAACCACAGGTGCAGGGGCTGCAATTCATCCACTGGAAACAAATGCTTCTTTCTGGCAGGGTGGAAGAAGAGGAGGGGACCCTGTGGCTTGGACAGTGAGTGAACTTCCCCTCCTGCTTTCCCCTTGCTCCTCTCCTGCTCTCCCTCTGCTCCCCTCTGCTGTGCTCTCCCCTCCATTTCCCCACCCCTGACTGCTTTAAGGCCTCTGCTTGTGCTGGGAGGGCAGAGGTTCAAGGCCCATGGAGGAAGTCCTGGCTCTGCTCCAGGCTGCAGGATCAGCCAAAGTGCAGCATGTCTGCTGTGCAGGGTGCCCAGACAGGGCAGGTGTAGGGTCGAGCCAGGCACCTCCACCCACCAAGTCCCAAAAGCTGCCCTGGCACAGAGCACTGGGTGGGGCTCCTCTGTCCATATGAACTCGCTTCTTGTCCATCTTACACTAATGTTGGGGTGGCTGTATCTTGACACATCAAACCCACACCAGGACGTACCAGTGTACCCTCAGCTGCTTCCTTTGTTTTCTGCACCCTTCTGCCCCACAGGCACCAGGAGGGGCAGCCATCACCCCTTCTCCTGAGTGTGGGCATCTCAGCCTCCCACTGGGAAGCTTGTGCTGGTCCTCATGAAAGGTACAAGCAGTGGGGAGAGCAGCAGCCAGCACAGCCCCAGCCAGGAGGCTTCAACTGCTGTAACTCCTCCTTCCTCCGACAATGAATGTCAGGTGTGGACTGTGATGGACTAGAGGAATTACACAGCTATAATGCTGATGAAGGCCACTCACTGGCAGGGAGAGAAAGGGGAAAAAGGGAATCCTAAAAGATTGTCTTTCTGTGTTGTTTAATCCATGACATGGCTTGCTGCAAGAGGAAAAGCGTGGCAGTTAGGGCTAATTTTTCTTCCAGCAAAAAATACTAAGAACCCTGCCTATGTTTGTAGACAGTGGAAGTAAATCTCAGCTGCAGTGTCATACTAATAAAAAGGCTTTCTTGTTCTCATATTTTACTTTATAACGTGGGAACTTTGGAGCTTGTGTGAAACTGTGTCAGGGGAGCCTTGCTGGCAGCTGGAACCTGGGGGCAGTCACTCCTGTCCCTTAGCCATGCAGACTTCCAGCGATCCAAGGAGAAAGCACTCGTCCTTCTCTCTGTCCAGACAAAACCCTCCTTGTAGATTCACACATCCATGTGCCCTCAAGCCTTGAGCAAGAGGCTGGCAGCTGCAAGACTGCTGCTTTGTTTGAACTGTAGCTGTGCTGTGGAGCAGGTCTCTTGGACATTCCCACAGTTTCCTTGGCTGGTTTGAAACCAGTACACAGCTTTCTGCTCCTAAGTCTCACTTGTGCTGCCTGTCATTCCTGCAGAGTCCGGCTGAAAAATGAGGGCAGTAGGACCTCAGCATTTTGTGGCTGAATCACCATCCCTGGAGGTATTTGAAAGCCATGTGGATGTGGTGCTTAGGGACATGGTTTAGGGGTGAGTTGACAATGCTGGGTTAATGGTTATACTTGATGACCTGAAAGGTCTTTTCCAAATTAAATTGATTCTGTAATCAAATAGGAGACTTTTCTCCAGCTAGGGGCTGTGGACACCCTAAGCACAGTGATACCCACTATCATATCATGGTTTTGTCCTTCCTGCCACATGATAGCTTTGGGTGGCAGAAAGCTTAGTATGAAACCCACCTGACTGGACACATGTCTTTTCTGTGCCCGTATCTGCCTGCCACCTGCACAAACACTGGGGCTGCAAGGGTGTCCTTGGGCTACCTGCACCCTATCCCTCCCTAAGGGCACCTTCCTGCAGATGCAGCTCAGCCACTGCTGCCTGTCACCTACGTGCTAAGCAGTAACACCATCTCCCTTGAACTCTGGGTGCTACACGGGGGCAGCAGCAGGAAGAAAAATATGGGGTGGTTACGTAATCAGGACGGAAATAATTAGGTGGACGAAATCCTAAAAGAAGTAATCCATCTTTTGAAATGGACTAGCAGCTTGAAAAATTTAGAAATCTTCATCAGACTATTACAAGCCTGAAAGCATGCATGTGCTTTGTTTTATGGGTTCTTAACACATAAAGGACATGCAAGTATAATTAAAGATTTGTAGTCCATCTTCTTGATACTGGAATTGGACACTGGAGACTACGATAAATAATCTGTAAACAATCCTTCAAAACCAAATTGTCTATCAATTAAAGAAAAAAAAACGGCTCTTGGCATATGAACTACTTATCCTCATTATGTTGTCCCCTTTTGGTGCTGAAGGTCTGGATTAAAACCAGAAAACAGTTAAAACATCCTTAGCAAAACATCCAGAGTCAATTTTTATTAACTCTGTGCATAATAGGAAAGTAACAGGACTAGAAGATTATTTCACCTAATTGAACGGTAGAACAGGGTAAAAGCGTGGTACAGAAGGGTTAATTGTCACAATGTGGCAGGTGTACATCATACCCACGAAAATACTCACCTGTATGTCCAGCCTGCTCCTGACTTGCTGCTTGTGCTGCATATGAGCACAGAGGTTTCTCTGTGCGGGCAGCCCCAACCCACCCTCCCAAATTAAGCTGTTTGGCCTTGGCTTCACTTTTAAACACACTCTAGGATCCAGCTAGCAGAGCGATGCCTGAGGAAACACTATCTTCTCCCACCTTGGTGAGGAGAGGAAATGTGTTTTTCCTTATTTTTAAGCCTGTGGTTTGCCGAGCATACTTCTGACTTGTTCTGTAGTACTTGCTCGCTGTGCTGGAACGACACGAGCCGTGTGCTGCTGCCAGGAGCTACAGCCCAGCCAGTGTCAGCCTGCAGAGCTTCACGTGGCTCGGCAGCCAGTGCTTCCCTCAGTCACACAGGCAGCTCTCTGTGCAGCAGCCTTCTCCTTCGGGAGCACTGAGCCATGAGTTCCTCTTTCCAGAGGGATGAGATGGAGGGAAAACCAAACATACTGAAAACTGCACGTTATGAGATGTGTAAACCTCAGTGCAGACAAAACCCAGTGCACTGTGTAAGCTGCCACCTGCTTAAACCTCTCTTACTGGTCTGATTTGACACAGTGTTGGTGATCCAGTGTGTTGGAAGGCAGGTAGAAGAGCATCCTGCTCTGGGGCCACAAATCTCCCATCTGACTCTACAGCCTTCCCATGCCAGCCTCAGGTCAAGTGGGGCTTCTCACTTTGTCAGTGCTGAGGTAGCCCCAGCTTAGGAATTCCTTGGATGTTTGCATGAGGCAGCATGTCAAGGGCCTGAGTGGCAGCTGTCTTCGGGAACTCCAGCATACCATGACCCACAGCCCCTCCAGTCCTTCTCTCTCCTGCTCTGGAGTTCAAATAACCCAAATTCTCCCCACTAAGGCTCCCATTGCTCCCATCCAACTTCTCTCACCCCAAACTTCCCCAGCCTATCCCTCCAAGCCCCTTCAGGCCCAAAGATGTGTACACCCCTCCCTGCTTGCTCAGCATCTCCAGTCTTTGTCCCCCTTGGGCTTTGCAAAGCCTGTGTGGCCCCAGCTCCTGGTGTGCCTAGACCTCCCAGCCCTTCCCTCCCAGGGCTGCCAGCAGCTGAGGGGTTTCCTTGTTTAACAGTCACATCCAGACCCCTGCTTCTCCAAACAGCTGCAGCAGACACACGGACACATTTGTCAAAACCTTGGGCTGCCTGGGAAAGCCAAGTTTTGCGAGGCTCTCTACAGCCATCCCTGTGAATACGGCAGGCAGTAGTTCTCTGCATCATGCTGTGTTCCTTGGGGCAATGGGAATGAGGTTAGGTTGGGTGAAACTCCCAGCAATTTCCATCTTTTTCTACAGCTGGCTCCAGCCCCTGGAACATTTGTCCAGCTGGAAGACCATGGAGCTCATGAGACTCTATTTCATTAGCTGGCCCCTAGTATCAGCACCAAGCCCCACCTACAAAAGCCAAGTCATCTCCCTCCACAGCCATCTCCCCTCTCCTGTGTTTTCCTCAGGCACTCATCCAGCTCCTCCTCTTTTTGTGTTTTTTGGGAGAACTCTGCCACCATGGCAACAGCTGTGTCAGACAGACTGACACACACCCATAACGCTGGAGCAGATGCCTCAGGGTTTTTGCCATTAACAAATCTTTTTACTTCTCTAACCATTAACTCATTAAATGCTGATATTCCTGTGTGTCCAGCGAAGCTTCTGGTTGGTCTGGAGACCAGTTTGCTTTGCTGTTGCTTGGAGAGGTACTGGAAGAACTTCCAAATTTTTTTATTGCTCTTGCAAAGCTAAACTGTGAAGGTTAATCTTGAAAGTGGCTGGAACATGAGTTTTGAGGTTAGTAACTACTGGCTTGACAGCATTCAGTGGACAGGAGTCCCTGGATGTGCTTTGGCTATGATAGTTATCCCAAGAGTAATGGTCTTTATGAGATTTTCCAACTGTAAACCCTACTGTTGGTTTGTTTTAACATAGCTAAACCCTTTTTACTTCATGTCTCTCAACAACAATTCATTTGGATGTACAGTGGGTTCAGGGTCTGTATGTCAGTAGTCAAAGCAGCCTTTTATCCATCTTATTTCTTACCAGTGCCAGTCGCTGGCTGGAAGTTACAGGCAGATTTTTCCAAACCAGTATGGAAAACCAGAGCAATCTCAGCCCAACAAATGATTGAAGACCCCTCTGTTGGCATGGGACAAGCCAAGAATGAGGAAGCAGCTGTTCTCCCTGCATTTCTCCTCCTCCAACATGTCTAGGAGGAGAGTCTTGCCTGAGGGTGCCAGCTGCATCCACCACAGTGTATGTGCGGACAGCTTTGCTGGATGTATCCCCATCCCACCAGCAGCCAAACACCTGGGAAACCCGGTGTGCTTGTGACTTCTCACTCATTGATCAGCAAGTGGCTTCAGTTCAGGTTCAGAGGCTCAGAGGTCACTCTGGGTGAAGGCAGATTTAGCTCAGGGCATGATGGCATTTGCAGGGCTTGCCTAGAGAAACCAAGAAAATGAGCTGAGGCCGGGGGCTCTGGCACTGAGGATGTGCATCTTCTGTGAACACAACGCAGACAACAACACAAACCTTAAAATGCAAATCTTTGGGCTATAAATTCACTGCTCTACCCAAGGCAGTTGTTAGTTTTCCATATTTATTTATGATTCATTACAATCTGTATTTTTATAGATCTTCTACTCCAAGTTTTATATTTAATTGAATGAGAGTCCTGGTATATTTCTGCATGTGTTTATGTGGTTTTCATTAACTACTGTGCAATCTAAGAAAGATCTTTGTTAACCAAAAATAAGGAATGTTTGTTAATATTTAATGGAAACAATAACAATAAAATTACACAATGATAATTAAAACCACCCCAACCGTAAAAGCTCCTTCTTAATGAATCATATTAAGGGAGGGTTCAAGCATGTATTTATGATCTGGGTTGTGATTTATGAGCTAAATCCTGCCCTTGTATGTCTGCTTGAGGCTTTCACTGATTTCCATGGGGGCAGCATCTGCAGCGGAAGAAGGCAAATTTTGGATGTGTGCTGATTCAGTGTTGCCAGAAAAAAACATTATTTTACCCTGACACAGTATACGCAGAACTAAAATGTAACCCTCCTCCCCTTACCATTAAAAATAGAGAGAGTATGAAGCACAATGTTGCTGTGTGTCCTGGCACTCTCCTGGTAACTGGCTGTTGGGAGATTTTCCAGTGGATGTCCCAAACTCCCAGCAGTGATTTATCACTAATTGTCACAATGGACCTAAGGATACGAGCAGTTTGTGGGGAAACAATAACTGATATTGGCAAAAACACCTTCCTGGGAAGTTTGTGGGACCCAGACTATTGCACAGCGTTACATGCTGAAGAATTAGGTTACTTTTTTATGCTGAAATTGCTCTATGCCACACCAAGAGCTGGAAAGGCTTGCAGTGGGTGCAGCCCTCTCTTGCTCTCCTTGTGCAGCTGATGGCTTTTCCTGCAAGGAGTAAATGGGCCTTAGGGCAAATGAGAATCAGACCCAAAATGTTTCTGATTTGCATGAAAAAGTCAAGAAAGGGAAGGCAGTACTCATAAAACTAATAAGACATTAAGATGTGAATGATTTTTAATTAGCCAGATATAGCTTCTTTTTATCTGAATGCTTTTAGGGCCTGAGTGGATAAATGTGCAAATAATATCACCAGGCACAGAGGTATTTACAAGAAAAGACCATCTTTAGAAAGATGCCAAATTTCCATCTATTCCACAGTGAGCAGAAGTGCAAACTTATTTCACAAAGCCCCAATGTCTGAGTGATAGAGCTGCAAACTTGCACTGCTGGGAGAATTCAATTTTCAAAATCGGCAAGCAGTGACCAGCACATCACACAGAACAGACGCCGTGTCTCCGTAAGATTCCTTGTGCCTGTGCTCTGTTGTGTAGCTCCTTCTTCTCCCTCCTTCTCTTCCTCTCTCCTTCCCTCTCTCTGTCCTCTCCCAAAGCCACTTTGTCCTGGCTGTGTCCCCATCTACCCTGGCTGAAGCATTTTGCCGAGTAAGCCCCAGACCAGAGTGCGGTGCGAAGGGTGGGGGAGGATTCAGACCGTGCTGCTCGACTCTGAGGCTTATTTTTTAAAAAATGGAGCCCCCTAATGTCTATTTAAACCAGAAAAAATATACATCCTCTTCAGCCTTGCAGCCTGAGCCCTGGCCCCCCAGAAAGACGCTCTTGGTTTCTTCAATTAACAAATACGGAGCAAGTGCCCTCCTTTCCCAGCACAATGACAGCCGCCACTATTATCCCTGGCCCCCCAATTATTTCTGAGAATCTTTCACTTAATGAAGTTTCTATGCCTCCCCTTCCCAGCTCAACAGACTCAGGGAAGCTTGCTGAACCAATTTAACAAAATGTTAGGAAGAATAAAATGTAACTGCGTTCTCCTTTCTTTCTTTCTTTCTTTCACCATTTAGTCAGCAGCTCCCTGCTCTGTTCTCAGCTGTGTCCTTCACAGCGGTGCAGATCAGAGCAGGGAAATGCATATCTTGTGGGTGCCAGGAGATGTGAACCACGAAAATAGAGACAATTCCTTCCCCTTGATCACAGTTTGCCCACTTTTTCATTAAAAGGGAGCCTTTAAATAAAACTCTCACATCCGAACACCTCCAAAATTGGGAACGGGATCTAGGTTTTGATTGTAATTCTGTTATCACCTATGACAGTAGTGGGTCAAGCCCAGCTTCGAAGGTGAGCCATTAACTGGTGATGCCCTTTCAAAAACCCAGCCTAAATCAGGCTGGGACTACAGTGCCTCCAGACCAACCTGTAGCCTTGCAACACTGCCTGGTTATCATTTTCCCCCACTGCACCATTCCTGTTTTCCGTCCTTCTGTGGTCATTCCTTTATTTAGTCTTCTTTTTCACCTCTGACAGGATTTCTAACAGTATTTCCACTGCCTTGCCTAAAGATTTTTCCTTTATAGACTGCCTCACTCTGTAATAGCTTTTACCTATGCTTTAAACAGCATTCATATAATTTAGACCAAAGAAGAAAGCTGCTAAATATGTTTTTTTTAAAAATATGCCACATTTCTGCCATTAATATTCCATGTTGTCAACACAGTGTGTGTTATTTAACACCATATCTTTCATGAAGGGAGGCAAAGAACTTTGTCTTAACACACCCTCCTTGTTGATAATCCTGGCAAGGATTTGAGACCCCCAACAGCACCTATCACAATGCAGGCTTTCCTGGTTTAAAACAAAGGCCTGGGCACCCCTAGGGGTGCAATGGTTTTGATTTCTTCAAGAGCTTGCCCTGTAGAGGGATCCATGCAGCCAAGTCTGAGAAGAACTTGGTGTAGCCTAAACTGCAAGACCCATGTGATACCACGAAACTGGGATGGATATTTCCTGAAATTTCACTAAAAAACTCTGTGATTGGGTTGGGATTTGTGGGAATCAGTTGGCAAGCCTGGATGTCATTGGACAGCTAGGTTTCTGACTGAATATTTTTTGCCAGAAATATCTTCTTCCTCATGAAAATACTGAGTTTTTCTTCAGAAACCAGGTGTAGTACCTGCTTGATTTCCATTTGTGCATCTCCTCATGTCCTTGTTCTCTCTATGGTCCATGTTCTGGGCACAGAGCCTGTCTCCATCCCCTTCCCACTGCAGCACCAACTCCTCATCCACTGTCACGCACTGATTTGAGCCTGGAGTCTGGCTGGAAACCAGAAAGTGGGGCAAAGTGTGGGGGCATGAGCTCTGATTAACTCCTGTCAGGACTGCTAAATATAAGCACTTTGGGGTTATTCTGGCAGACAGAAAATCTCTTTCAGGAGGGAGAGAACAGAAAATTGCACTAATAAAGGTACAGCTGGGTGGCAGCTCTTTCCCTCCTGTCCCTGAGGAAATGCTGATGTCTTTCAAATCAAAAAGCCACAAGGAAATTTCTCTGAGGGCAGGCTCTGACCCTACCTGAGCATTAACATGGACTGCAGGAGAGCAGAATAAGAGAGACTGAGTCCCCAGCTGGCCTTGTCAATGTGTAAGGGATCTATTCCAGCCTGAATGCATTTCTCTTGCAGTTTATTTCGAACTCTGACCATGTGCAGACGCTGCCTGTTGGCACCTTGGACGCGCAGATGCCTTTTGGAAAGCCGTGCTGGGAAGCTGGCAACCAAAACAAGCAAGTGATCCAGCACCTGGGATGCCTGTGATGGATGCCTGCCTCTATTCCCAAGATGGGAGGCACAGACACTGAGCTGCTAGAGGAGCAGCAAGCTCCCTGACTTGTTTTTTGCCTGTCCTGGCTCTGGCTCTCTGGAGCCAGGGGTGGAAATTGCCCTGGGAGATGGAAGCTGGAAGTGCAATAAGGAGAAGGGAAGTGCTCACTGCCAGCTGAGCCCTCCCCAAAAGACACTGGTATCAGGAGAGATGCCAACCCTGGAAGTCTCTGACTGCTCCTACCAGGACAGGTGAAGCCCTCCAGGGGTGATCTGTGCTGCCAAAACCTGTGAGGAACTCCAGTTTAGAGGAAAAACGTGCTGGCAGAAGAAGGAGGAGAAAGCACCAGGAAAAGCAATCCATGACAAGCCTGCTTCTCACTTGAACAGTCCAGGAGCCCAGTGCTGTGCTGCTCCTTGGCAGAGCAGAGGCAGAAAAGTCAATTTGAATGGAGCTGGCAGCAAGAGCCTGGTCCACTTGCTGCAATCGCTTCCATCTATTGCAAAGGGTATTTTCTTCCTTTTCCTGCCATATTGTCCACGGAGTCTCTTGCTTTCAGCTCTCCCTGCTTCTTGGTTTAGTTCCTTATCATGCACCAGTCCCCAGTGTTCAGTGGGTGCTGCTGGAAATGCCCTTGGTGGGCAGCTGCTCAGCATCTCTCTTTGGCCCTGAGGAAAGCCAGGCTGCTCACCACATTAGCTCCCAAACATTTTGCTGGCAGCCAGAGGCTGACCTCCACAGGGATTATTGACTATCTTTGGAAAGTGCTGAGTACAGGGGAGAGAAAGGAGACAAAACTGGAAAATTTTGTCTCTATTTTCAGGTGGCTGATTTTGTTTTTCCTTTTTATTTCACACTTTGTATGTCCAGATTACAGCTCCCCTGCTTCCCACCACAGCTCAGAGTGCAAATTTAACCCCTCATCTCACAACCCTGGTACTCTACAAACCAGGACTTCTTTGTCCAGGTCCTGGCAACCTGTACAAATTTTGGGTTAAAACACTTCGCTAACATTCACTCTGAGCTCTGTGGTGGTGAAGGATACAAATCAGTGTGTCAAGCGTTTTGCCTTAATCCCACATCTTAGAGACCTCCTTCTGTCATCCTCACTACCAATGGCCATTTTGGGCACTGAAGGATGCACCAGTCCTCATTAATTAGCAACAGCCTAATTCTCTGCACAAACCCTTATGCCTCCTCTAGCACTGTCCATTTGAGCACCAGAGGATGACAACTGTTTGACAGTGGCTTTTTTTCTTTTTTTTCCTTAACAGCAGCATTTTTTTCAGTTGCAGAAATGAACATATGTTCAGTTCTGGGCCGAAAGTTGGGTTTTTGCTTTTTGGAAATGCCTGTGGTTTGACTGCTGGCCCTATAAGTGGGATTCAGATAGCAGCGTCTGACCTTCCTCAGTTTCTCTGCCTGCTGCCTCTCTGCATGGTGCTGAGGGAGGACATGAGCTCAGTCCAGCCCCCAGCCATGAGGACTGAGGAGGCTGAGGACGTCTGGCTGCCTTTCCTGCTTTTCCAGTATTGTAATCCAGAAACAAAGCATACATTAGTATTGCTAAATAAAATAGGGCAGGAGTTGATTCATGTCCCCAAGCCAAGGGACACTAAATAGTTTGTATGTTAGTATTTCCTGTAAAGCAGAGTGGTTGTGCATAAATAATACAGCCTTGGGTCTTCTCTGGGCCCAAAGGCCCTGTGGTCCTAAAATATAACTGTGACCCCTTGCACATTTTTTTTTCCAGTTTAAAACAACTGAAGTAATGGGAGGGCTGTGTTGCAGCACACCAGAGCTGACTTTTATGGTATGAAAATTTATGGTGTAGCATGAGGTACAGCTTAAAGGCTTAAGGTTTGCTGGGATAGCACTGGAGATAGATAGTGGGGATAGCAGGAGGAGCCCTGGCTGCTGTAGTATTTGTCGTCTGCTGTGGGTCAGAGTCAAGGAGCAGAGGTAAAATTCATCAGTGAACTTGGTCCTGTGTCCCATGCTTCACCCTAGACCCTGGCTGCTTGTTTAGGGTTTGTACCCAGAGGCACCAAGTGCAGCTGCACAGGTTGTTTGATGACAGCACTTCCTTTTGCATCCTCAACATGGTCCAAGTTGTTTCCTTTTCCAAATGTACTGTCAGCAGCTTTTGGAAAGCAAAAGGGAGAAACCCCTCTGCAAGCAAAGAGACAAGCAGAAGAACGGCTGCCAACCTATAACTGGTGCTTTGGCCCTGCAGAGCTTTTGGCAGGGATCTCCACCAGCTGAGCTGATGGTGTGGCTGGTTGCTGTAGCAAACCACCCTTCACAAGCAGACATGTGCACATTGTCAGGGTCAGGAGGTGACTGTGGCCTGTTAACAGGTGGTAAATGACCTCTATCCCCTGGGGTGACTAGTGTGGTTTTCATCCTCATCTGCTCCCTGTGTTAATGCCCTGCTTCATCCATCCCAGCCTGAGGCTTCCTTTACCTCCTCTCTCTGCTAATGCTGGGCACTTCCCATTTCTATCCAGGCAATGCCAGGAGGAGGCTGGCACTGAAAATCCATGTCATCCTGCCCATGTTTACATCTCCAGCATCCAGCTCCTTTGCTGCCTTTGAGATCCCAGAGGAGAAAGTGCAGGGAAAACGTGGCTCTGCTGCCACTGCCCTGGGGCCAAGAACAGCCTGTGTGACCTGTGGCCATCACTTGCCTTGGACCTGTGTGACTGTGGCCACCATTTGCCCTGGGCTGTGCTGGGGGAGGAATAAAGGCTGTCCTTCAGAGTGTTAGAGCAGACCTGCATGTGGGTAATTTTGCACAGGACCAGCACAAAATGATTCCTTTTTCCCTGGCAAGTGCTGAGATCCCTGACTGAAACCCTGAAAATGCTCAAAGGAGGTGCTGGCAGAATAGTTTCAGCCTAGCCAAACCCCAAGTATTTTTTTCCAGATCCATTTGGAGAGCCAGTAGAATTAGTTTTTGCAATGCTTCCCTAAATATTAAGCTAGAGATGTGGAAAACTTCTGTACAAATATGAAAATAAAAAAGAATGCAAAGACTCTGATGTGTAGTGCAAGGTTAAGAGCAGCCTTTCCCACCTGCCCTGGCTTTGCCTCACAGCCCTAACCCCTTCTTCTTCATAATCTGGGTATTCTTGACCAACACAGTCAGCCTCTGGATGAAATGTCACTGTCTCTGCCACAGGAAAAACATTCCAGAGCCTTGTTGTGGCACTTGTCATTTGTGCAGTACTGAAGGATGGAAAGTGTTACACATGTGTTATGTATTATTATTAACTCAGAGAGTTTCTGATTTCTTGTACCATGAACGATAGTCACAGATGTACAAGGGCCTGCATAGTTTATAACAAAGGTAAGATAGGATATGGACAATCTTGAACTTTCTGTCAGTTATTTTTAATTCAAAACCAGATCTGAGACTGAGATTGAGCCTTTGCTGTTTAGTTATCCAAATAATAAAATTAAGACCAAAGCCAGATGAACGTAGGAAAAATTAAGGTTCAGATCATATCAACGACTGTACCTCAGGCCCAAATTTAACACGCTGATACTTTTTCTCCTTGCTTTTATACTATGTGAAGGACTTCCTCCTCCTTTTTACAGAAACCAGATGTGGGTTATTTTTTTGACTGGCATTTCATGGCAAAGTGTATCCTGGTTTATGTGCCTGATTTTTTTTCCATGAAACAAAAAAGAAAAAAAGCCAACATTTCTTGCAAGTATTAAAATGGCAACTGTGGATGGGAGCAAGACTCAATGCAATGGAAAGCAGATTAGATTAAGTGAACTGTTGAAAATTTATTCTTCTGGTTAATTTTATCTGTAAAATTGTCCTAAAGACTAATATTGTCAATTCTCATTTGGCTCTGTAGGACCCTGCGTGAATCCAAATCCATCCTTTTTTGGCAGGCCTTTTTATCACCAGTGGTACAGTGACATCTAAGTGTCAAGAAGATGGGCCAGTCGGAGCATAGAAAATTGATTTGAGCAGCACCATCCCCCCTTGGCTGGCTGCAGATAAACAGTTCAGCTAATACGCTGCTCCTGACCTCTTTGGTGCTCTATTTGAATATGATCTAATATGGCAGCTGCTTCACTGCAAATGCTGAAGGTAAAGCAGTCCCTGAGAAGTTTTGCTTTTCCCTTGCCTTTTTAAAGTTGGGGCAAACGAGTTAAAGAAAAGGCTTGCAACCATGAGGGCCTTCCAGACAAAAACCCCTTGTCCCATTTGCTGCTTAGTGATTTTTTTAAACATTGAAAATAAGGAAAAATTATCTCTGTCAGACATGAGGGTACAAAAGCGCAATTAAGCTATCATTTTGGCTCTTTTTCTTGCCCGGGATTGCTTTCTAAACTACCTGAGTAAATGATATGCTTGAGAGATTGTTTTAGAAACAATTTGCATGGGTGCTGACAGCTGCTCCGAGGCGCACGGAGGCAGCCCCGCTTCCTGCAGGAAGGAGCGCGAGTTCCCATCTGCTCCAGGCCTTGCCTGGCTTCGGAGGAGGGAGCGATCGAGCATGGAGGGAGGCAGGAAACACGTAAAAGGCAGAGGCTGCCACTCGCCTCTCTCTTCTTCTCTTTTTGAGATCAGGGGATTCAAACGCTCCTGCCATTCATCTTCCTTCTCGTCTGCTCCCAGGGCTGCTGTGCTCCATGCAGCTTCTTTGAGTGCTGTCATCCCTGCAGAATCCAAGTGCTTTCCAGTAGGGCATTACGCAAAGTGACTAACATCTGTCACATGTGGCTCATTCTTTCCCTCAATCAGCCGCAATCAGCTTTTCTGCAGGCAGCATTTCCTATCTGCAAATAACAGCCATCACGGAGGCTGGCAGGATGGCTGCTTTCTCCTCGGCTTCTCCTTTTCCAGCTTTATTCTCATTTTCTCCCGTTGCTTTCTACTCCTTTTTGTTTTCTTCGTGCTTACCACCATTGCCATTACTACCACTATTTGCCTTTGTGCTCCATGTCCTCAGGAAATCTCCTCTCCTTTCTTTCCTTATGCCATTTCTTGATCCTTTTCATACTTCTTTCATTTCCCACTGTGACCTCCTGCCTCTTCCCCTCTTCCCACCACTCTGCCAGCCCTTCACATGTCTTCTTCCTGAGGTCCTGTACTAGGACACCTGGCCCCTGCCTCTCCTGCAGGTTGTGCTGTGCAGGTAGAGAAACCTCTCAGCCTGCCAGGTCCCACCAGCACCTGGGACTTATTTCTTCAGTCAGTGCCCTTTATGTACTGATTAAAAGGAGAAGCCTATGGAAACAAAGGCACCCAGATCACACACATGATCCTACCACCATCTCCTTTAGGAGACCATTATTAGGAAGCAGAAGGCTGTTTGCACTTCTGTCCTGCTCTTACCATGCTGGTTACTTTTGACAATAGTTCTTGTCTCCAGTACCTTGTTCTTGCTCTCTGTAAAATGGGGGCAGTGCTACACACTGCTTGGGTTCAGTGTTTGAGGGTAGGAAGAAACACCAAGGGCAGAACAGAGTTTGTAACATCACAGAGTCATTGAATTGGAAGTGACCTTAAAGATCCCCTAGTTCCAACACCCCTGTCATGGAACACTTTGGCATGGAAAGGGACACCTTGCACTACAGCAGATTGTTCAGAGCTCCATCCAACCTGTGGAGGCCCACAGGCCTGCTGCCAGGGTGGCCATGCCTCAGCCCTGGAGGGGCAAAGGCAAATGGGAAGAGATGCTCCTCAAGTAGAAAGTGAGAAAAGGCCTCCCTCCCATTGACCTTTGCAGACATATGCAAACAGTTCTCAAGGTTGATGTTCTATTGGTTCCCCAAATTTATGTAATCCCTGTTCCACCCCTGTTTGCCTTATATGTTCAATCCCCAGAATGTTCTCCCTTCCCCTGACTCCTGTTGGCCCCCAGTTTGCTGCAGTGCAGCACCCCCATTACCCTATTGGTTTCCTGGTCCCTAGCCACACCTTTGCACCATTTTCCCTTGTTCCAATTGGACCCTGACCCTCAGTTCCGCCCCTGTCACCCTGTATTTAATCCTGTGCCCTCAGATCATTCCTGTCCTTTCTCCTGGATCCCTTCAGAGATTAAACCCTTTTGGATATCCGAACAAGGATAGTTTGATGCCAGTTAGTTTGATGAGCGTGCTCCAGGCCCTGAAGGCACAGGTGGCATTCAGGGATTTGTTGTGGCATGCGCTGCAGCACCAACCTGACCTTGATCCCAAGCTCTTCTCCAGTGATGGCCAGGATAACACTGCAGGTGGCTGAGTCAAGCTAACTCCGATTTAAATCTGACCTCCTGTTCCAACCTAAGTAAACGCCTTGCTCACTGTCCCTGCCTTTGAGACAGAAAACATCACCTGAATTAACCATGAGAGCGCAGGTGCCCTCCCCAGTCATCACATTCAGTCCCTTACTGTGGGTGGACGAGGTGCTGTATAATCCCTTTCACAAACGAATTGAGCTGGATGTTAAAAACAGGGAGTTATTATCCCTCCCCCTCAAAACAGCTGATGCTTCAGAATTTAGATACACGAGAAAGGAGCACAAGATGCTTTCTTTCTCAGCTGAAATTTCAGCAATAAGGGAGAAAATGTATCCAAAGACTCCAATATTCTGCTCTAACTGAGCAGTCTGAAAAGTTTGGATTTGAGATGCAGGCCATTTTCTTTATTAAAAAAATAGACATATAGGCACAGAAAAAATTACTGATTCAAGGGTAATCTGCACAGGTTGGTTTTTTTAATAATATGGTCTTAGATGGACAAATAGATAATATGATCTTAGATTGACAAATAGCAAAAGAGAGCCTATTTACTGGCAGATGTTTTGACCAGAGCACTTCCTGCACATCTCTCTCATTTAGCAGAGACATTTGGTCCCACACCTGCCCAGCTCCAATCTATTATGCAGCATCTTAGCTCTGGCTGAGGTTTTTGCAAATGCAAGTTTACTTGCTTGTGCTGACTTTAACCAACGGGCAAACAAAAGGAGACAGTTTTAAAAACTCAAAACATTTTGTAATTACAAAAATTCTGCCTCTCTATTTTAAATCTTGTCTTACTTCCAAACTTGCTTGTATCTCATTTCCCCTGAAGGAGCTGAGTAAAAGCCCTGCTTGCTGGGCTGAGTCTGAAGGACATATCCTTCCTTTTCTTCACCTTCAGTTTTTCCTTCATTTGGGTGGCGAATCAGTGGAAGCCAAAGTGTTCCTATGGCTTTAATCTTTGCTTCCAACCAGCATATACTTCACAGAGGCCTGGCCTGTGCTTTAGCTCCACAATGTGTTTCCACAATCAGTGGGAATGGTTGTATGTCATCTACCCCATCTCCTGTCTGCAGTGGATATAAACACCACTGATCTGGACTTGACGTGTTTCGGGATACCAGCACCTGGAGAAGCAGCCAGTCTTG
Organism: Anthoscopus minutus; assembly: GCA_013399455.1. Lineage (NCBI taxonomy): Eukaryota > Metazoa > Chordata > Aves > Passeriformes > Paridae > Anthoscopus > Anthoscopus minutus. The sequence continues at coordinate 208,163 of VWYI01029305.1, forward strand.
GGAGTGTCTAATTCTGACCTACACAACGTTTCCAATTAATTAATGCCCAGGAAAGTCACATCTCTTTCACTTAGTGCTGATGAAGACATGACACAAGTTGTTGCCCAGTAGGATGCAGCAGTGTCCTCGAGCCAAGTGGAGATGGTGGAAAGCATCCCCAGCCATCCAGCTGAGGGATGCAGCCCTGAGCTGCAGCACACACAGGGGCTGCCTGCCTGTGGGGAAGCCCAGAGGCAATGAAGGGCTTGGAGAAGTCTCTTGTCAGCAGCCAGCATCATTCCCTTTCTTCCTGGTCATCTCTGGGCAGCTGACCTCCCTCCCAGGGCTGATTTCTTGCAAGCCTGGGCCAGCTAGTGGTGAGTGGAGATCAGCAGCAAAGCAGTGTACTGGATTTGCATTTTGGCACCTCATCCCTGGCATCTCATCAGCTTAGCCTCTGGGAAGCACACAGACAGCAGGGAGGAGCAGAGCAACCTCTGAGGGCTAAATCTCTTTTTGGGCAGGTACCTCTCCTGGCCCTGCCACGAGCCAGGCTTGCTTGGGCACACACCAAAGGCAGTGGGAAAAGCGTGGTTGCCTCTTGCTTTTCCCTTCCCTGATGAGTCTGCGCTGCTGCTGCTGCATTCTGGGTGTCACCTGGGTTGGTGCAGATACCATCTCGATGGAGAGGCTCCTTCCTGCTGCACAGGGAACTCACCTTATTAGACAGATAAGATTTGTGTTTATTGCTTGTTTGTCATGTCAACAGAGGTGCTGGGGTTGGCTAGAGGGGTGTGAGCTGGCTGCTCTGCTGTCGGAGATGGTGCCACTCCTCCCATAGGCATTTAGGCTAATTCTGAAATGGTGAATGTGAGATGCTGTCCACATTCCCTTCCCTCCCCCTTGTCCTAGGAAATCCTTATCAATACGAAGAGCCCAGGGGATGCAAGGAGAGCTGAAAGGCAGCTGTTCTCTGCCTTTCCCAGGAAGCTGGGAGTCAGGACTGTCACAGCCTGATCCTTCTCACACCACGTGTGTAAGATGGTGTAAATCCTCTGCTTTTATGAAGATAGACCACCTCAGAGCAGGGACCAGGGAGGAGAGAGCTGGGCTTAGCACGCTGAATTACGCTGCCAGCACCACGTTCTCAGCATGACAGGCAAAGGGACTTGCTCTTATGCCTGGCTTCCCTCCTCGGCAGAAGAAAGGAGTGTCAGGGAAGGAAATCAGGGTTAATCCAGGCAGCCGGCTCAATGGCTGGCACGGGTACGCTTTGTACTGTCAGCTTGCAGCAATATCACACTCATGCAGAGGGTGTTGCTCTGGGGCATCGGTGTAGAAAGAGCCAATCAAACCCTATTTATCAGCTTTGGCTTCTCAAAGGCCGAGCTGACGCAGCACTGGATTTTTATTTTACCAATTTAACACCAGGATTTATGGGTCGTGTACAACCGCACATTGCAGGGCACCATCTAAATAAGTATTTATCATGTAGGAAGAGGCCCTGAAGGCAAGCAGTGCTTAGCACCATGTAACCCCTTGTCCTTGCATCAGCTTCACACTGGCAGCCTGACTGTCACAAGGAGAGCTCACCCCTCAATTTTATATTGCTACGGATGGGCCGGTGAGTGCTCTTTGCTGGGGACGCACATGGGTCAGTTCAGCAGCTGGTGGCTGCTCTCTCTGTGAGCACTACACCTCGAGGTACCCACAGCTTCACTGGCATCCTTGAGCTATCTGCAGACCTGCAGTGGGCACACCACACCCATGGCAGCAATAGAATCTGTCCACAAAAGAAAAGCTGGCCACTCAAAAGTTCATCGTATCTCCTGGCCTGTCTGGGGACTGTGACTTGTGCACGAGCCACTGCTTTCCCTTCAGTGTGCTCCAAGGAAGCACTTAACCAGGTTTAGTCTGTGCACTAGGGAGCTGTTTCCAGAGGAGACTGGGAAAGGGGCAAGAAAGGCTCAGGGAAAGCCAATAGGACTGGCTTGGGGTGGTGTTTCGATGCCTGACACACACGCTGCTGATGCATTTTTTTCAGTTACTCTGCTTTATCTGCTGTGTATCCCAATTTCCTCACTGCTGGCTGATGACGCTTGCCTTGGCATCAGGCAGGCAAAAGATGAAAATTTTCATACTGCTTGTGATATATTCCTGTAATAGGATTCAGTGGAGCCTTTGCTGGAAAATAACTGATGGTTCACATTTTTGCTCTCTTCTTTGTTTGCTCTTCTTAATCAGCATTAGAAGAGCTAAATTTCTCTCCCTCTTCTTATGCTCTTTGTACAGCTTTGACTTGCTGCATTTTCCCCACATGCAGGATATAGTGGAAAGTGGAAGTGGAGGCCTCTGTGTTAATCTCACAGTGAAGAAAATAGGAGCATGGGAAATTCCTGTCTTAAAATAAAAATAACCCTCTCCCTCAGCCACATAATTTCAATACTCTATCGCTCCAGCTTTCCATGCTTACTTCATCCTTTCTGCTCTGTTATTTACAAGCCTAGAACAGGATAGGAGGAAGAGGCATCTTGTATATTGAGTTCTATTTCTTTCCACAGATAAAGACTTATTTCCTTTATTCCACACTTTAAAAAAAATTTTTTTTTATTAACCCTAGAGCTCCCTGTTCTCCCCCTAATAAGAAATCTGACATCAGAATTTTGCCTTTCAGCCCTCGCTTGCGTCTCACACCCTCTCTGACTTCAACAATATGACTCAAACGTAACACAGGAGGGATTCCACCCAAACCAGAGGAAACCAGATGTGATACCAAGACGCGCTCTCGCAGCGCCTGGATCTGCATCTGCGGTAGCAATCAGGATACTCCAAAGGCAGCTCCGGCTGTGCCTCTCCGTCAGAGCCCAGGGAAAGGGCAGGAGCGATTCATTAAAAACCCACCGCCATGCGCTGGCGTGCAAGCCTGAGTGAATGTCACCGTTTTCATTATGGAAAAAGAGAGACCAAAGAGAAAATGTGACAAAGTACATCTCGCCTGGCTGTTGATCTTTAAGCAACAGTGTGATTAGCAGCGTCTTCCCTTTACATTTCAAAGCGCCGGAGCACAATGGCAGGGAGATAAACATCCAGAGGTGCTGCCTGGCTGAAAGACATCTTTCTGACAGCGCTTTACGGCTCCTGCCTCCCTCACCGGAAAGAACATAAGGTTTTAGTCAACGATGAAAGAGAAAAAGCCACACTTTATCTACCATAAACAGTTGCCTATTTGTATTTGTTTTTCCCCCAATGAGTTCCATCTTTGAAACGACGCTCCCCGCCATTCTTTTGCAGCTGGGAGACCGAAGCCGCTTTCCCACGGACTCACAGGGCCTCGACTCCTTCTCAGAGGGAGCTGCAGCTGCTGGGAAAAAATAAAGCATCCTCGACTCCTCTCTTCGCCTGTGCCAGGTACTTTGCCTTTCTCCCCTGTGCCTCTAAGGAAGAGGCTGAACCTGCGTCCACGAGGCAGCCAAGAGCCAGCACCCGTTCGTGCTTCCCAGTCAAGGAAATGCAAGCCAGCTCCCTTATTCAAGAGTTATTGGCTGTGACAGCTGCATCAGCTTAGACAGGATTAAAAAAAGGAAGGGAAAAAAAAAAAGGAAAAGAGAGAAAACCCCTCCTTGCTTCTGAAATTACTCGCAAAGTCACCTTTTTAATGCTAACACACAAAACACGCTCAGCCACTGATTTCAGCAGACCATATGCTGCCACTGCTGCTGGCCAGGTCCTAAGGGATGAATTTTTTTCCCCTTCAGCAAGCCTCCAGAAATGTCATAGAAATTTATATGCTTATTCACAGAGCCGATAAAGCAGAAAACCGGTGTTTCAGCTATTTTTGTTTTGCTTTGCAGATGGACAGTAAAAGACATAAATCTCCTTCCTGCCACTCGAATGCCCTGCCTGACTCCCTCTTTTGTGCCGAGCCACCAGACGTACAGGACTTGCCTGAGGTCCACAGGCCACCCCTCCTCTTCACTTAGAGAGGAGCAGAAGAGTGAAACACCAGGAACATCTCCCAGGACGTCATCTCCCAGGACATGTCATATCCCAGGACATGACAAGTGCCTCCACTGATGAGCTGAGGCACAATTTTTTGTGCAGCCACCAAGGCGGGACAGCTTTTCTCTTACAATCTTTGATGGAGGAAGAGAAGCAAGCTGCACTCCCCGGGGCTGTCCCTGCTCCTGCCCCTCCCCTTGTTAGTGTCCCAGCTCTCATAAAAGGCATGCAGCTCTCCCATGACGTTATCTGATGTCTGCCCCGATTTACAGCTCTGTGCCACACACCTCCATAAATCAGGACACAGCCCCTTGGGGAGCCTGGCTTTCCCCCTCCTGAAGTGCATACGGGTTGCAGACCTGAGTGATATTTTAGACACGTTTGACATTTAACCTCAGGAAAAGCAATATGAGGAAGAGAGGGGGGACTATGGTTAAATCTCCCTCCCAGCTATATTTACAGCCACAGCATGTGCTTGCAGCCCATTGGAAAATGCGCCTTGCATGGCACATCACCAGGGAAATTTAGGATCAGTAGCCGAGGCCTGTTGACTTGCTGACTAAAGGAGGCAGCAGGAGGGCTCCTGGCTGAGGGCAGGAGGTGGTTTTATTTCAGTGGATGGCGCTGCTGTTCCCAGGGAAAATCTGCTGGGAGTCATCCTCTCCCTGGTCCTGCATTTCCCACGCTGTTGCTGAGAGTACAGCTGGCAGCTTTTCCTTCTCCAGGCAGAGCAAGCCTGGGTGCTGCTCCAAGTCCATCAGCATCAGCCTCAGTGCCCCACCAGCAGGGCTTATTGCCCCCCACCCCAGGAGAGCCCCTTGGGGGCTGCCTGAGATGGAACAGGGAAGGGGTGTCCGGGCCACAGCTCAGCAGTGGTGCAGCTTTGAGCCCTGTCCCTAGTGCCATTCCCTGGTTACAAACACTCCTGGATCGCCACTGCTGGGATGGCTTTTCTCTACAGCCACAGGGAAAAGGGGCTGCCTTTGACAGCCATGCCATGATGGGGAGCGGAGAAATTAGTAATGAACCCAAACTCAGCAGGAAGACAGGATTGTGCTTCTGTGCCTCACAGAAAGAGCTTGGTGGTTTAGGCAGCTCGTCATCCTGGCTAATAACAGCAAGCCAAATATTTAACTAAGATCTCCTGATCTTAGTGAGGAACTTGGCAGAAGAGGTCTGCAGAAAGCAAGCACTTTCTCTCCAAAGCCTGTTTTCTCCTTATTTAAAAAGGAGGAAACAGGTCAGCTGTCGTATCTGCCAAGGTCAGAAGCTCAATTTGTATTTCAGAGCCCGGGAAAGGTGAATGCACCAGAGCTACATCCCTGATGGAAACAATCACTCATTCTAATAAGGCTGGCAGAGGCTGGAGCCTGCCTTGTTCAGATACAATTATTACAGCCCGAGTGTCAGATTACTGAATCTATTAGCCGGGAATCAGCTGTTATTTCAGAGCAAGGCAGCTATCCTACAGGCAGTTGTGATGTACATCATGCGTGACGCCCGGGCCCCGCTTACCCCGCCAGCGCGGAGGGGCAGCAGAGGGGCAGGACCGCCTAAGCCGCTAAGGAAAAAGCCCGTGGCAGTGACCTCTAGACACAGCTGCATCTATCAGATCGTGACACCAGCATTGCGATGACTGAGGACTATCGTTGCCAAACGACTCGATTTGCTGGGAGAGAGGAGATCCTGAGTTTGCTGTACATGCAGCGCACGGCTGTGCTGCGGGCTGAGCGGGTCCCTCCCGCTGGCATCCACAGAGACACGGGGGTAAGGACCCAGTGCCAGCGCTCCTTTTCTGCCCCAGAGGTGTTCAGGGAAGCCTGAATGGGAGAGGAGGGGACTACACACAAGTCAGTGGGCAGCTCTTTGTGCAGGAGCTAAAATAAAAAACACTACCCAAGAAGATTTACAAATTGTTGGCTAATACAGCAATCCCACTTGAAAGCATGGCTTTAAAAAAAAAGGTTAAAAAAGAGTCTGTGCTACTTTAGCAAGAATAAGAGGCATGCCTGCACGGTTCTAGTGAGCCTCTCTGGGCTCCAGCACGGAGCAGATGGCTCCCAGGGCCCCTCTGCTCTGTGTGTCTCCCTGGCAGCAGGCAGCTTTGCTAGTGATGCCCTCCCAATCCGTTTTTATCTGTCTCCCATTGCAAAGAGAATCACCTTCTGCTCCGCAGTGTGAGAAACCAGCCGCCACACACTATTTCAGCTCTGTCCACATTGCTCGTTCAGTGGGACATATCCAAGCTCCCCAGCTCTGTCCCATCAATGTGCAGAGGCTGGAAGTTGCAACACTTGGTGTTTTTTGCTTCTTGGTCCCCATTTTATTTTCCATACAAACCAAATGCTCACTCTGAACTTATGTTCCCTGGGGGGAAGTGCCGAGAGAAGGAATGTGACAGGAGGGAGAAGGGAAGTTAGAGACTTAGGGCTATGTGCGCTAATTGAGATTTGTGTGGTTCTCCCCTTTTGATTCTGCCTGTTTGTGCTGCTGTGCTTTTGCTTTATTGACATGAGAAAGTGTTCATCAAACTGAAAGGCCAGCTTGGGGACAGGGCTCCCATATGTCTGGGACAACAGCAGCATGAATCACGGGCTGTACAGGAATCACAGGTGCCCACAAGGGCTCACCACAGTGAGGTTAAGGCTGCGAGGTGCAATCTATTCCATTGTGAAATGCAGCTCTAAGCAGAGGGAACAGGATCTCTGGTTGGGTTAATGGTGAGGAGGTGAGGATAAAGGAAGTTGCTCCACCTACTGACACAGATTGCGGGACGTTGTAACGTGGCTGGGAAAAGAACATCAGACTCATCTCTGGGGGCAATGTCATTGATTTCATGACAAACTTTACAAGAACGACTTGTTTTGACACCCACTGTGAGAGACTGGAGTGTCAATCGTTAATGACTCAACCACGGGCCCATTTGTGAAGGCACTGGATGCTTTGCTGAGGCTGGGTTTGCACCCCCTGAGTGGGAGGAGGTGAGTTTCTGGATGTGTGGGTGAAGCCTCTGGTCTGGATAAGACAGAGGAGGTGAGCACCCACCTCTGAGGGCTACAAGCCAGGCCTTGAGCCAGATGGAAAGCAGACTCTGAGGAGGCAGGGTGGAGATTTTTATCATTACAGTTGTCCTCCCTTACAATTCTCTCAGCTGTAAAACTCCCCCCAGGAAAATTCCAGATTCATCCCTTCTGATGGAGCATAACTGGCTCTACTACTGATGTAAGAGGCAGTTACCTTGTCTTAGAAGGGGCCATAAACCATCAAAGACCCCCAAAGCACTCCTGGACTAATTTCTGAAGCTTTCCACCAAAGGACTGAAAGTTTTCCCCTCCCCTTGCCCCCAGGGGAGGTACTTGGGCATTCCTACCTTAACCTGGGTGTGTATTAACCCACTGAACTTTTTTCTCTCTTCTTGATTGATCTAGACTACAATCATCTCTTCAACCAATGAACCATCTCTTCAATCGAAATTGTAACCATCATGTCTGGTTGCAGGATCCATGGGTAGTGATACCTCTGTGCTGTGGGGAGGTGGGACAGGCACTATGCCTGTTTCATGGCAGGCGCTTCAGCCTTAAGCCTTAACAAAATTTACAAAGTTGACTGAAGTACTCTTTCCTGCTGGCAACTGGCAGACATTGATCTAACCAGAGGGAAAAGGTAGCAGAACATTTCACCCAAAGCAGGAGGTCTTGGCCCCACGGGTTTAGCTGTGCACAGGGTATGTTGCAAAGGCAGCAGCAGGACCCAGGAAAGCAGGTTACAGCTCTTTCTCTTACTGTACTTGTACTGTACTGCTCTTTCACTTACTGTGCACAGGAAGGGAAATACCAAAATCTGCAAGATTAGGAGTTACAGGAGCTTCTCGTTACTAGAACAAGATTTCCCTGGATGAGGGGACCCTTGGGTGGTCCACAGAGAGTGCCATGCTGTGCAACACTTGTCTGTCCAACAGAACAGCGTGACTCCCATCTCAGCCAGCTGGGACTCTTCAGGGATAATTGACCATTCTGCATTACTGTGTCCCTCGGGGAAACTTCCCTCTGCAGCCCAAGCACTTAGCTCTTGGCTTGTGTCCTGAAGCATGAGGGCTAATATCCCACACACATTTTTACCATAGAAATGAAAGAGAGAGGGTATTTTTCGATTCAATGGGAAACAAGTGAATAATAATTCTGTGAAGCCATGTAGTGGAAAGACAGACTTTGAGCGCAACAAGAAACAGGATTTTAAAATTTCATCTGCACAGCAGAAGGTCCTGCCAATTGAACCGTTTCCAGTAAACAATCTGCTAAGTCTGACAGTTTGAAGGAATACCAGACTGCCAGGAGTGAATAGGCTGGGATTTTTAAGAGGTTTATTTTTCATCTGAACACTTTTGTTTGTGAGCAACAGCTCAAAATGCATGTGCAGCAGCATTAGCACCCAGGCTGAGGGCTTTTCCCCCAAGCAGGGCTCCAGGAGGAGCAAAGCAAGAGGGCTGTGCTGGCCACACAATGTGCCCCGGACTGCTTAGTGTGCAGGTCTGTGGCACTGTGGGTCTGCAACTGGGAGAGCCCCTCTGGTGCTCCCATACTTCCACAGACAGGCTTAGACTGAGCTCAGTTTACTTCCCCATTTTCTGCTGCTCTCTGTGCGGGAGCATCAGCTGTCTATGCTGAGGTGGTGGTCCCCAGAAGGATGCCAAGGGCAGCTGGCTGGGATAGGGGGACAGGAGGGGATGCAAAGGACTGGTTGGAGGGCAGGGGTCTCAATCACAGGACTGGGGCAAGCACAGCAGGAAGATGCTGCTGGGTGTGCCTTGGGATGGAGAAAGCTCCTATAATGGAGCTGGGATGTACAACTGGGGTGTACAACTGTGGTACGCCACTGGTACTTCTCCCAGTGCAGGAGAGCTTGGCCTCACCAGCAAGGGAACAGGGACAAGGAGATGTTTCAGTGCCAGTTTAAACACCTCTGCAAGGAGGTATTTAAAGACAAGGAGTCCCCCTGCCCAGAATAAATGAGGGGCAGAGATGAAGGGATTGAGCCTCCAAGCAGGACAAAGACAGCAGTGACTTTCTGTACATAGTGGTGAGGAATAACGTGGCTGAGAAGAAGGGAGGTGCTGGCTGACATTCTGTGGGACTTGGAAATGTGCAGTGTGGGACAGGAGATGCATAGTGAGCACTTTCCATGCACACGTTCCACACATTATCCAAAATCAGGGGCTGTTTTGAATGTACAGAGCCATCCTCTCAGCCAGGTCATGGAGTCAAGCAGGGAACAGAGTGGGATTGTTTTGGGCATGAAAATAGTGATGTCTCAAACTTTTCATTTCCTTTTTCTCAGCAAGGAAAGAGGAAAAAGATTTTGAGGTCTTGAGGAGAGGTACAGACCCAGCTGTGATTAAGAAAATGGCTTGAAGTCTGCTATCCCAGTTGAGACCCAGTTCTGCTCAAATCCATTAAGCCCCTGACTATTTTGTTTGGAGGCATTCACATTCAACCTAGACCCTCAAGAAGCTGGTAAACCCCTTATGGACTTCTCAGATTTTCCAGTTGAGCAGAGGAGGGACAGAACAGCTTTGGGCACCTGGCATTTAGCCAGGGTCAAGCCACCACTCCAGACTCCCTCAGGTTTTCCTACGTGCTCTCTTTTGTAGAGGGATTTCTAATTGGATAAGCAAAGAGTTCCTTAATCCTATCCTTTTCTTGGTGATAGTCTCACCACATGCCCCTTTCACTAGAGCAGGAAATCATTGGGATCGTGAGAATTGTCACCTTACTTTTTCCAAATGCAGTTTAACAATTATGTCCCTAAAATCATAACACAGAAGGGTTTTGGAAATCATTTGCATTTCTTAGAATTAAATGTAAAAAGGCTAACTTGTCACAAGCCAGCACTGAGGAAAATGGAAGCCTCTGCAAGCCTAGATGGCTAAAATGCACAAGAGGATAACAACATTGCAACAGACGCCTGGAAATACAGTGGGGAAATTTCCTGGTTCAGAAAATGTTCCTGGTCTGGCACATAGGGATAGGGGGCAATGTGCTTCTTTTCAAGCTGGTTTTGCAAGTCTCAGGGTTTCCTTCAATGCTGCTGCTGGTCATCACTAGGAGAGTCCAGCTGCAGTGCACCTGGAAAGCTCACCTGGCTTTGGTGTTTGAATGGGCCAACAAATAACTTCCTCTGAGTCCAAATGTTTGCTGTCACATTGCTGCAGTGCACAGGATAGGACCTTTAGTGCCTAGAAATACTTGAGAAGCAAGGACTGGAGACTAGGCAGGGAGTGAAGTCTGATGGAAACACTGATGTGCAGAAGACTTAAGCAGTATTGTCACGAAGAATCGAGAGTAAGGCTGAGATAACAGATCTTTTCAACAGCTTCCTGTGAAATGGGGACATTCCCAGCTCTGAAGCCCAGGACTGGCCCTTCTTTCAGCTTGGTGATCCACCTCCCTCCATGGGTGAAGTGGCAGCCGCATGACCTGTCACCTTCACCTTTCCCTGGAGAGGTGAGGGCTTGTGGCCATTGGCATTTCAGGAGAAGACCCCAGTGGTGACACGCAGCAGTCCTGCCTGACAGTGTAAGGCCAGTGTGGGAGATGAGATCTGGATGAGAAGCCCCACACCTCCACTTTAACACACCTGAAGCTGCCCTCTCAAAGCCTGTCATGGCCAGATTATGGTGTAGGTTGTTCTACTCTTTTGGATTTATTTTTGTATACTTCTGCCCTTCTTTTATACTATAAACATTACAGATGAAACAAAAAATACACTTGGCTGTAGTGCACTACAGTATGTGTGTTGGGATTTGACCTTCCACAATTTAATTTTCAAAATGTAGGACATGAGGGTGTCTCTGTTGTGCCTCATCAGAGGTAGAGGACTAATGACCAGCTTGCAAACATGCCAAGAATTAAGCAGAAAGATTTAGAGAGAATTCCCTGAAATGAAACAAAGTGAAAGTACTGGTCACAGCTTGGCAACTTTCTCAGGACTGACTCCAGAAGTCATTGTCACAGGAGAGGGTGGTTTCTTGTCCTCTGTGAGAGATGGACCAAAGCCAAATGGCATCTGCTGGTCCCTGCTTTTCTCTGCCTCCACCAAAAGATCCCAAGGCAATGCCGGGGGTCAGGGCAATGTCCCCAGTGTCAGCAATGTCCCATGGCAAGGAAGAGGGTGAGACCTGGGCACAAGTCCAGGGGAGCCTGCCCTGTTCCCTGCCAGCCAAATGACCAGCCACCCTCCCTGAGAGCACCTGGGCCAGCCTAGGAGTGCAGGGGCAGAGGCAGGGCAGGCTGGAGGGTGGATGGCTGTCAGAGGTGCTCTGGGGCTCAGAGGTGGGTGGTCACATTCAATCAAACCTCCCCTCCCCACCAGGTACTGTGCTGACAATAACCCCAGCAGAGGGGCTGCATATGTTGCCAAGGGCGCTGAAGAACATAAAAGTGGGAGGAAAGAAGTGAATAAAGATGGCTTCAAGGCAGGAGCAATTCCAGTTTCCTCCCTTCAGAGGAAAAGCTCATCTCAGGCTGCCTTGTCACATTGGCACTGGTGTAATCTCAGTGGTATCTCTAAAGAGCCCTTTGCCTACCTAGGCTAGTGACTACCACTGTTTCACAGAGTTAATGTAAATTGAGATAATATTTTTTCTGATTTACTTCCAGACTCACTCCTTTTTAATGTTTTCAATGTGGATAAACACAGCTTTCTTTCCAATTGTATTAGAAACCATATTCTTTCAATGCTGTCAGTCCATCCCAGGGCCCAAGGGTCATGTATTAGTATCCCAAACCATAAAATCAGTTAACACATCACAAGACTTTTTAAAAACTGCTTTCTATGATCACTAGTTCACAGGCTTTTGGCCCAGAAGAATTAATTTCTTTTAGATTTTTCTTTGTAACAAGGATGGCAAGATAGAATTCTCTTCCAGAAAAAGAAAGGTGATTTCTTGCTGCCCATCAGCACTTCTGGAAGGAAAACCACAGTGAAACACAGGACTGGTGATTAAATCACAACAATTGACAACCATGAGTCACAAGCAGTACTTGGTTCTCTACAGGGATGCTCTGAATCACATTCCTGAAGGCGTGGCTGTGTTGCAGCTCTGTGTGGACCAAAGCATGAGAAGCAGGGAGTTGGCCAGGGCTGAGTCTTCAAGCAGGGATCTCATCTCTTTTCTGTTTTGCCGACATCACTTAACCAGGAGCCAGCCCTGCAAATACCCAATTGCACAAAGCTTTTTGTGTACTTGACTAATTCCCCTGAACTCTGAGGGATGCTCACGTGCTGAAGCACGCCGAGGGTAGGAGATGACAAAGACACACAAAGAAGTGGAAAAGCTAATGGGTTGCCTTCTCCCTCCTGCTGCTCTGTGGAAAGCTTTTATCTGTTGGACTCTCCCCTCTCCTTCCTTCACAAACAAGCCTTAGGCCAGAGAGCATCTCTACATGGGGAAAAGCGCTTCACCAGCACAGGTAGAGCATGATGGCAGAGTGCTTTGATGAGTTAAACCCTGCTGGTAGAATCCCCACCTCTTGGGCAACACTTCCCCAGTGCTAAAGCCTTCATCTGGCCCAGACATACTGCATTCCAGTAGAAGAGGTGGTATTTATCCACACAGGTTTCCACAGCAGCAAGGAATCCTGTGGATGATGCAAAGGAGTTTATTTCTGCCTCCACAACAAACACAAAATGCAAAACTTCTGGAGTCCCAAGGGGCTTTTCCAGCTCCTGTTCCCTCTCTGGGTTTCCTTGGTGCTTCAGAGGCAGTGTTGTGGTGATGCCGAGGTGCACAGCTCACCAGAATTTATATCTGGGCTCAGTCAGCACACTGCCTCAGCCCTCTCCAGCTCCCTCATTATTTACTGCATTCTGCTTGCTGACTTAATAGTGTTTTGTCCTGTCCTTGAATCCTGCATGGATGGATTCAGAAAAAAATCAATGTGCTCTGACCAGCAGGCCTTCTTCCCGCAGCACAGGGGAATTTCCAAAGTGCCACCATTTCTACTATTTATTTGTTTCCTTTAAGTTATTAGCATGATGGGGCTAATTGTGATGTTCCAGTGCATTAAATCTTGCCTTCCATGCTCAGAAGTGTGGAAGCAGTTGAGGAAGAAAAGACCAGGAGTTGTAAAAACAGAGCAAAAATAAAATAAAAAAATCACTACCCTCTGAAACGAGAGAAAACTATGGCAGGAATAAAGCACTACCAATGTGATAACAAGGTACTAATGCAAAATGAAGGAGCAGGAGCAGAGTAGCTGATGAGTTCTCTACTGTGGCTTAATTAGGCAGGCAGCTACAACCTCCCCATCACCACTGACATAATTAGCAGGCACTGGTGAAGAGTGAGCATCAGTGTGAGGAGACCTCAGGCCAGCCAGGGCTCTGCTGGTGCAAGGTTTGGTCTGTCAGAAGGGTATGGACCTGTCCAAAGACTGTGCTAGCCCCATGCTGAGCCAGGAAGGGGTTTTCTTCACATTCATGTGTGACATGGCTGGCAAGACATTGAAGCACCACCACCACCTCACTCTGTGGCCTTCTTGTCCTCCCTGAGCAGCACTGACAGTGAAGTGGTTGTGGGGGCTGTGTGGTCTCACCTGCTGGTGCAGCACCTGGGACTCTGAGTGTTAAAACATTTAAATATGACATTTAACAATAGATGGATTCATCTACTATTCACAACTCTTTTATTCAAAGCACAATATTTATAGTCACTACATTGCCTTAAATCTAGAGTGAAGGCTATCCCCTGACAAGGTTTACAGACTTGGGAGATATGGGGAAGCAGCAGCATATTTTCAGGGGATGAGATGTGGAGGCTTTTCAGCTCTGCTTTGGTGTGGATGCTCTGCCAGTGGGGAAAATCTGGAGAGCAGTTTCCCAGAGTGCCCTCCTTGGTGGGTTCAGAAGCCCTTGGGCATCAAGGTTCGGTGTTGGTATTGTTCAGAACTGCTTCTGAGCTGAGTGGGGGCTGATGGCTGCCCCCAGTTCCCAGCCTACCTCTGGGCCTCTCCTACCTGGCTTTTCAAAGTCTAAGATCCAGTCTCCTGCTGCAGAAAACACTGCATGCAGGGTGCTGTGTATATCATGAGCTGTTCCTGCTCCTTACTCTCCCACCAAAATAAAATTTACTGCCAGCTGCGGTTCCACACCTTGTCATTTTGCTCTGCATCCCAGAGCTCATCCAGATTTACCCAAGGAGGAGAAAGCAACAGAACTGCCACAGGGAAATATAACAGAGAACGTTTTAAAGAGGCAGCAGATGCAGAGTCAGTGCCAGCAGATGCTGGGTCCCCTGCCAAAGCAATTGTCCCTGTCAAAGTCCTGGTACTGCCTGGAAGTAAGGAGTGGGTGGCTTTCACCTCATTTAACACAAAAGTCTCATGCCTTTGGTTCTGGCAAATATAGGGTATCTGAGATCAGGACTTTCCTGTTCTACATGATTGACAGGGTGCTATAAAACTGATGGGTCTCTTTGCCATCCCTCTCTGCTCTTCCCCCCACCTCCAAAAAAAAAAAAAAAAAAA
>VWYI01029305.1:222682-260781 GCA_013399455.1 Anthoscopus minutus
ATAGCCAGAAAGAGCCAAGGCATTCCTCCACAATCCTCTGTGTGCACAGCTGAGGAGGAGGCAGCAGCAGCAAGGTGTGAAGTGTTCCCCTGTGCTGGTGACAAGGCAGATTCCTCACTGGCCTCTCCTTATACCAGTGCTGAGGTGGGCTCAGGAGCTGTGCTGCATCCCATGGGGGTGTTTGCTATCCCCACAGCACAGGCTGCTGCCCAGACCCTCTTGGGACATCAGGCAGAGTCATGGCAGAAATAGGGGTGTGCTTCAGGTTGCAATAAATGGACTAAAATCTCCTCTCCTTCCTCAGGTGCTGCTGAACTGCTGCTCGCAGGCTGGGATATCTCAGACATGTGAGAGCAGCCTTGGGGAGAGGATTTTTCTGTTCCCTGCTTGAAGCAGTGGGGAAAACAAGCAACTGGTACAAAAATTAATTAATTCCCTGTCTCTGAACTTTCAGAAGAAATGTGGGATTTTTTTGTACTTGGCTGAGTCTTGTTTTAGCAAAGAAGTTTTGGTTGCTGGAGCACTAAGCAGATGAAAGGAAAAGGCTGGGATCCACGCTGAAGCAGCCTCCATGCTGGCATTACAGTGCTGAGCCAATCCATCTCCACTAGAGTTCACAGCCTCTTTGATCAATCTCATCTTTAAAAATACCAGTGTTCTGGAAGGCTTGGGAACTGCTTAATGTTCCTTCATTGTTTTTCAAGCCATTAAAATACAGAGGTATTAGCTGCTGCATACTTTTTGTCTTGTTTGGGAGTAAAAAAAAAAGAGAAGAAGAGGAATGCTAAAAACGCAGATTAAAACGATTAAAAATAACAGAGCAATGAAAGTCAAACTGTTGGCTCTAAAAATGTTGATGCGTTGCATTGCTGTAGGCATTATATTCATATGAATGAGAGCAGAGGGCCCTGCTACCTGCCTCTGTGATGAACTGTGTGTGTCATTGCATGTGGCTGCTGCATTAAATCTGGAAGGATTGCCTTCTGCTTGTGCGGCAGCCAGGGCTGCTTCCTTGGTGATACAGAATAAGGTGATTCCTCTAAAAAGAAGACTCACCTGGGACCGGTTTTGGGGCACAGGAAGGTGGTTTTTTTTGCACTTTTCTGTCGTCGTCCCCCCCCCCCAGAATTCTGTGAATTGCTGGTCTGGATGGGCTGCCAGATCTCTCTGCAGAGGTGCCCCAGGCCTTCTGGCATGTGCTCATGTGGCTTATAAGTGTTTTTTCCTGAATTGGCCAGGGCTCTGTGAACCCACTCATGTGCCCACATGGTCCAACACTGATGGAAACCTGGCCAGAGCTTCAGGAACCTGCTGTAGGAGTCTCACTTTGCTTTCTCTGCTGAGGTCTTTACCCTAGCAGCAGATCATCTCAGCAACAGGGTTATAGGTAACCAGTCCAAAGCTTTACTTTTACTTGAGACACAAGAAGGGGTGTTCATATATCTATGAAGAATTAAAAGACTACCCGAAAGCTGGAGCTTTTCTTGTGAAATGACTGTGTGGGTTTAGGGTACTTCCTGACCAATAGCTTTTACTTGCAAGCCAGCTACACATTTAACACCATTGTGGAAGATCTGGGTAGGTTTAGAACAGGAATGCAAGCTTCCTGCTTGTCCTAGGTGCCTGATGAATTCACTCTCAGCAGCTGCCAAAGGCTGCTCGCCCCTGGCCTTCACTCTGTTTTCTGGTGACCAAGCTGGTGCACTCCTGCATTTTATGGCATGTTTGACTCAATCTCATTTATCTAATGGGATATCAAGCAAATATTTTTCAACTCCTTCCCTTTCCACACCACGGCTTCCAATTAAAGAAACCAATGTCATAGGAAGATGACTTGTCACATGATCAGGTCATCACTGAGGGTGGCAGGGCCAACTGGGAGGATCAGCCTCTCCCTTCCTGGGGGCTAACACATGTAAGCAAAACAAAACCTGCTGAATTTTGAGAGAGTCTGGGTGAAAGCTTTTGCTGGCTAGACTCAAATTTATCTCCATTTACTTTCCAGGGAACATTTACAGACATGGACCCTTATCTCACAACAGGGTCCAAAGCTGGGGCAAAAATAATTTCATCACATGTAAAGGTGTAGGTTTTCTCTTCACCCAGCACACTCTCACTGTTTTCTTCATCCCCTCTGCTGTGTTTCCTGAAAGGCTGGTGCTGAGCCAGAGGTGAGAAAAGACTGAAATTAAAAGAGGATTTGGATGTTTTGTCAAAGCTTATCAGAACTCCGCTGGTTTGCAGCGCGAGGCCACGGCACCAGCCCTTCTTACGAAATGCTGGCTATTTCTAGCTGCTCTTTTTCAGCCTTTCCAGATGCCAGCAGAGCTCCCTGCATGTTCCTGGCACCTCTCCAGCTGGTTGCTGGCACTGCCGTGCTGCTGAAGCTGGAATGGCATTGGGAGGTGGGGCAGGGAACAAGGGGACCTGGCTTGCTGGTGGGACTGGATTTAAATGCCTGAGATGCCTTTACTCCCATGGAGGAGTTGCAGACGGGGCTGTACTTCAGCGTGACTGAGGGGTGTGAAGGGCAAAGGCAGGTCATTGGAGCCTTAGATAAAGTGACAGTCTGTTCACTCTCCTCTGAACCTGCTTGGAATTGACCTGTGGTTTCCTGCACGAGGATGGGAAGGGGATGTCAGGCCATGCAGCAGCGCCTGTTGCTAGAAGCCCTGGTGGGTCTCAGGTTTGTGAGCAATCCCCCACTGTGACTCTTGCTCCAAGGGCAGTGCCACAGCCCTGTCCCCTACTCCCAGAACATTTGCCACAAGCACAATGTGCTCAGCCTGTTGTCTGGCTGCCCCTGAGGCTGTGTGACAGCCGCTCTCAGGATGCTCTGGGCGCAGTGGGCAGGCTGCAGCACAAAGCATGTGACAGACACTTGGCTCAGAGCAGCATGCAAGATTTGAAAAATGGAGCCCCTGGAAGATCCTGGAATCAAGCACCTCTGAATTTTGGGGTAGTCTGAGAGGATGTGGAATCCAGCCCTGATCCAGGTCCATGGGTATATGGCAGCAGCTATAAACGTTCTTGGGATGTGTGGATTACAGTCTGAATGTTAATGTGGCCCTTTTCTTCCAAATGGAGAGAATCCTGGCTATTGAGAGCAGTAGGTTATTAAATGGATTGGATTATTATATACTGGACATAGCAGCAGCTGGGGTGTATGGTAGGGCAGGTAAATATTCCTATCTGAAAGCATTGCTTCTCCCTATTCATCAGTAAAAGAGTGTTTCTGACATTTCTACTGGAACAGCTTCATAACAATACCCAGCCTTCTCTGTGGAAGCCCAGACATACAACAGCAGCTCCCAGGATGGCAAATCTGCCTTGTTCTTCCTTTAATTACCTCATTGCTGAGGAAAAAAAAATGACACACTTTTCTTGCAAGTGGAGATTAAGCAGAAATTCAGCTCCAACTCAAAACTGTGAATCCCAGCTCTGATTTTAAACAAACAGCAAAAGAAATTCCTAATGCCTAAAGCCAGCAACCTCAGACCATGTGGAAGCTCTCCACATCACTAACCTGATTTCCCAAGGTGATGAGCTGCAGAAGGTTGCCTAACTTGACATGAATTATCTGTTAAAAAAAAACAATGGAAAAAAGCCTTTCAGAGACAGATCCCAAAGCATGCAAATTTTATTTAGTAATAGGTCCAGTGGATCTCAGCTGGGGACCAGCATTCTGGGTCAGTGTCAGAGCTGAGAGGGATTTCAGCCAGACCCAGGCTTGCTCAGAGCTTGCTCAGACACTGCCCCAGTGTCCAGATCCCCCATGAGCCTGGAACTGGGCCCAAACTGACCTGTGGCTATGTGGCTTCCAGGCTGAAGGTGGCTTGCACCTCTCCAGCCCTGAGCATGGTCTATCTGTGCCTGTCCTCCTGGCTGTGTGCTTGCATCAGCCAAAAGGATTCACTCCACAGGAGAACATCTATTTCACATCTTCCTCTGGACCAGATTGTGTTTTTCGGATTTATATGGAGACCAAGAAAGAACGATCGCACTCCTCAGATAAGGGATCCAGAGCTGGGTGCCCAAGGAACTGAAGATAAACCTCTGCTCCTGTCCCCAGAACAGGGCAAACACACCCCAAAGAAGCTAAAAATGGTGCATTAAGTTTTCACAGCTAAAATATTACAGAGTGGAGCTCAGGTGGAAGTTTGCTGCAGAAAGAGACTGAAACACAGTCTTCCATCCTGCTGGACAGTGTCCAGCTATTAGGCAGAAGTACATCCCACAGGGATGGAGATTACTCTGCTCATATGTAAATAGCAGCATCCCCACAGAGTCAGGGACGGAGTATGAGGGATTTGACAGTTTTGGGAGGAGAACATCACTTGGGGAGGTGGAGTCCCCACATGAATGAATAGCTAATATGCTAATATTATTTAATCACTGATTTATATTTAACCACTTTGAAGGCATTTGTGCTCCTCTCCTTGGAGAATGGTTCTTGAGTCCTCCAGCGAATGATACATGAATTTCCCTTCCCCATAGAGATGTTTCCTCTTGGAAGTGACTCCATGAAACAGATAGATATTAATGAATTTTTTAGAAACAATTTCTGCATACTTTTTTCTTGCCAAAGCTGTTTTCTAGTTTAAACTTCCACTGAACTGAATAATCTTGGCTTCCTACAAGAAGCCTGCATTTTTCTGCGAATAAATAATTTTCCAGTTCTCCCTCCTTCAGATCTTATGTCCCGTGGTATGCTTGGAATATCTCTGCAGAGATGCATGGCATCATTTTCCATATGGATCTGCAATCAGTTCCTTTATCGTTTGGCATAAACGATCACACAAAATTAGTGCCTGGGGAAAGGGAGAGGGAGCATTCCCTAGCACCCTCCGTGGGGCTCTGCAGCGCTGTGATCCAGGCCACCAGCTCTCACCACAAAGAGTTTCTGGCTCTTGGTGTGAACGACTCTTGCTGCTGTGGGCAGCGCTCTCAGCATAGGCAAAGGCTGCCTCCCTCCTCCAACCTTGTCACAACGCTCTCCCCCTCCCCCTGATTATGTCCCTCAGATTATGTCCCCCTGAGATGTCATCTCTACCACCCTGCCAGTCTCCTGACAGTGTGGGAAGTCTGGACACAGAAGTTCCTCTTGATCCTGGCCTCACACTTGGCAGCTCAGTGTGCTGGTTCCCTCTGAGACATACCATTGGGCCAAAACACACACACACACACACACATACACACACACACACACACACACACACACACACACACACACACACACACACACACAGAGTTTTATTTTTAATTCAGAGCTTTTCCTAGCAGCCAAAGTTGTGTAATTCTGCCCTTCCCTCGTTTTTTTGACATCACTGCATGCTTGGGTTACATCCAGCCCAAGCACACTGTGATACGTACCAGTGGCTCTATTTTTACACCTCCTCCTGGCTCAGCTGCTGGCTCTGTGGTTTTTGATGCCGTATGCAAACTGCAAAAAGAAGCACCCGTTGTAGCCCAGAGCCACCCACAGCCAGCAGTTCCCAAAGCCCTGCCTGAGGCTGCATTGGCCTCTGCCCGCCCGAGACTGCTGCTGCAGCTCAGCCATGGTCACAGGGCTGTCCTAAGCACTGCTGCCCTCCAGCTGGGTCAGTCCAGCCTGCATTGTCCCCCGAGCCCAGCTCCCAGTGCCTGGGAGTCCCCTGCTCCTTTGCTGACAAGTCTCCCTCCTTGGAATACCTGGAACAGCTGTGCTTCTGTAGGTCTGTGCTCATCTTCTCTGCAGATACTTTCTCAGGCATGGCACCCTCTCTGTGATTGCTGTGCAGAGGGGAAAGCTGGGCTAGCAGAGACCTCAGATGCTTTTTTTTTAAACTTCCCTCCACTTTTCACACGCTTCTTGATAATTCATTCCTGGCCCCGTAGCTGTCACAGCACAGACACGCAGGCACTCAGCCATTCCTCCTAAAAATCCTGGGGTAGTTAAATATTCCACCCTTGGATGGCTAGGATCAACGCCCTCTCACGACCTTCCAACGCTGTTTGTGCTCGTCTGGCTGCCTCTCCAAACCCCATCTCCCAGTGCCAGGCTGCAGTTTTGGGCTGCACATGCAAGAGGCAGCCTGTCCTCGGCAGCCAAGACCACCTGCCTGCCACCCCCGAAGGGAAGTGGTCCCAGCATCCCTCCCCTGTGGCTGCAGGGCCAGAGACCCTTTTATGTGACACCAGCCACTGCTGTCGTTGAACTGATGACTTGAAAGTGCTCGGCGCAGGGTGGAAAGAAAAAAATGGCAACCACAATGTAATTAATGCTGTAACAACTTGTTTCCCCCTTGGAGAATTATACCATTAGCTGCTTCAATTGTGCATGAAATATAAATTACATTACTCAGAGGCATCATGTCTAAGCAGATACAATCCTAAGTGACACGGCTTGCCACAGTGTATCATGCTCCCTGGTCAAAATTAACAGAAGCCCGGTTGCCTGAGGCTAGCAGATATTCATTCAGATATCAAAGTTTTAACCACGGTAGTTCAACCGCCTTCCTGCCTCGGGGGATTTCCCAGAGGAAAGCAATGAAACCAGGCTCTATCATCTGATGAGAACAGCTCACAGGTTTGAAAATTGCTGGTGTACCCCTGGCAACTTTGTTTCGGAGCCTGGTGCTTTAACAAACCAGGGATGTTGTAGCATCACCATTTTCATGCACGCCGCTGGTTTGCATGCGCCTGATTTCTGTTTGCTGCAGTCAAAACCTGACCAGGATAGTGGTGCCAAACATTACAGGGATGGATAGTAAGGTCCTGGCAGGGGGGCTGCTGAGCTGCCAAACGAACTCAGAGGCAGGAATTTCCCCCTCACACAGAACCAGGACCCTTTTTCTGGAGCCAGGAAGCTTCAGTTATTGTACTTGGTTCCTCTAATTTTGGGGTTAGCAGCTGGCTAGAAGACACATTTTATTCTCCTCTGAAGCCCATCTATAATGAATGATTGCAACCCCGCAGCCTCGATTAGCTGTGTTTGTGAAGAATAATTTGCTCCACTGTTGGAATAGCATCACAATTTTTTTTCCCTAGTCACTTAAAATGGACCCTTATAGCTGCAAATGTGAAAACAGAGAGGGAACTGCAGTTACTCTTCTCTGCCTCCAGAATAGCTTTTGCCTTAATTTGCCTTTGCAAAATGGAAATCCTAAATAAATCTCTTCCTTGGGGAAAAAATATGGGGAAAAAAGGACAGTCTTGACAGTCACAGAATCAGAGAATACTTCTGTTTCACTGCTTTCAGCATCTGATTCCCTAGTTTGTCTGTACATCCAGGGTTGCCCCATTCCAGGTGCAGAACCTGGCACTAGCCCTTGTTGAACTCCACATCATTGGTGATGTCCCAGTCCTCTGATTTCTTAAGGTCTTTCTGCAGGGCCTCCCTGCCCTCCAGGGAATCAACAGCTCCTCCCAGTTTTTGTGTTATCTGCAAACTTGCTCAGTATCCCCTCCCAGTCCTGTGTCCAGGTCCTTTATGAAGATGTTGAAGAAGATGAAGCCCTGCAGAACCCCACCTGTGACAGGTCACTAGCCTGATGTCACCATTCCCTACAACTCTTTGTGCTCAACCTGAGAGCCAGCTGCTCACACATCACATGGTGTGTTTATCCTGCTGTGTGCTGGACATTTTGTCCAGAAGGTTTCTGTGAGAGATAATATTGAAAACTTTACTGAAATCCAGAAAAGTGACATCAACTGGCTTCCCTTGATCAGCTAGGTGGGTTACCTTGTCATAAAAGGAAATCAGGTTTGATAAGCAGGAATTTCCTCTCATGAAGTACTGGCTGTGACCAGTGACTGCGATGTCTTTTGGGTGTTTTTCAACACCTCCCAGAATAATCTCCATAGCTTTTCCAGGCACTGAAGTGAGACTGACAGGGCTGTAGTTTCCAAGGTCCTCCTTCTTGCCCTTTTCAGCCAATATCTGCTGAAACAGGGCCAAATCCTGCAATGTGCTGTGTGCCTCCAGCTCCCATTTAAATTAAAGGGAAATGAGGATGCTCGGCACTTTCAAGGCTTTTTTGGCATTTCAGCATTTCACCAGTGGTGTTGACTGAGAACCACCAACAGAGTCATGATGAGTTTTGGTTGTGGTCTCCCATGGTGGGGAGCTGGTGCTGTGGAGAAGGAGGCTCAGGCTAGGTAACACCCACAACACATATTTTCTGAGCTGCAAAAACTGCAGCGCCATTTTCTTTGCAGGATCATGTATGTGTGGGTTTTGCCAACACATTATGTGCAGGGCAGTGGCTCAGCATCAGATTAAACAGTAGGTGTTGACAGGTCTTATCCAATGTAGCTTTGGTCCTTTAGTTCCCTTGACCTCTGCTCCTCAGTAAAGCATGAAGAATGCATGAGACGTATCTTGCTCTAAGCTGGAAAACCTGCCTGTCAGAGGAAAGAAAACGATCTTGGTCCAAACTGACTTTGGAAGG
Source organism: Anthoscopus minutus (assembly GCA_013399455.1). Taxonomy (NCBI): domain Eukaryota; kingdom Metazoa; phylum Chordata; class Aves; order Passeriformes; family Paridae; genus Anthoscopus; species Anthoscopus minutus. The sequence continues at coordinate 231,115 of VWYI01029305.1, forward strand.
AAAGGTTGTTTTCTCTGTCTCTGGTCTGGCTCAAAATCCAGATAGTGAAAATTTCTTTGTTCTAGAGAAACTGTTACTAAATTCAGTCAAAAAGTAAAACTGGGATATTTTCAGAATATAGGTAGCCTCTCATCCCCTTTCTATTTTTGAGTTTTGAGTCAAAGTGCAGGACACCTGGTTTTAAATGAAGGAAGTATCTAACACAGAAGCAGAATCACTGCCGAGAACTTTGCCTCCTGAAACACAAATTGCCATCAGGGTTCAGTTCAGGGAAGATGCACCCCACTGCTGGTGTACTCCATGTAACCACAGCATGAGGATTTCCCTCTTTCCTGCTCCTGGCTGAAAGTTCTACCTGTGAATGTGTAGTCACAGGGAGTTGAAGGCTTTAGTTTAATAATTGGGCAATCCCAGAGCACAAAGGTAACTCAAGCACAAAGGCCACCCTGTGCAGGGGAAGACCTGGGCTATGGATGTATCTCTGACAAACAGGAGGCATTGCCAAGTGCTGAAATGCCATGAAACCTCTTCCTTCAAGCCCTCACTGACTTCTCTGCAGCAGCCAGAATGGTAGCAAAGGTTTCTGAAGCAAGGGAAAGAAAGATAAAGAGAAAAAGGGATTTTCAGCAGCATTATTCTACTGACTTGCCTGGCACCTGACTTGCCAAATGCATCTGGAAAAGCCTCCCCTGCCCCCACAGCAAAAGCCAATGAAAATACACCAAAACATGTCAATATTCACAACACAGTCCTTAAAAAAATAGCTGAAGGAAATCAAACACGCTGCTTCCTGAAAAGACCGGGGAATATGCATTCCCAAGTGCTGAGCAAGATCATCCATTATACATTTCTATCTATTCCACCAACTGCCTGCACATCCCCCGTGTGCCTAGACGGGGCAGATGCCCTAGTTCTGTATCCAGCACAGGAGAATTACATCCAGCAAAGAGACACCCCTAGATCTGTGGGTTTGCTCTCCTGAAACGTTAAAATGCCAGCACTCTTTCAGGAACAATTTTCTTGGCAAGGGAAGATCTTGACTGTCGATTGCACTTCGGCAGCAGCCAATATAGGAAGTAGTGGTATAAATTCTCATTCTCATTAAATGTGTCTGTCTGACTGATGGACGCCAGTAGAATTACATAGCAGATCCAGATTTGTGGGTCTGACAGTAATAAACCAAATTTTCATATAGAATACATGTCTCAGAGGGGTGTCGGACGTGCTTTATTTCTGTGAGTTATAGGCACTGCGTGACACAGGAACGGTGCTGGGCACCACTGACTGGAACAGTCACCAAAACCAGCCCAGCCCTGATGAGCAGAGCAGTGACCTCTCATTCACACACTGCTTTCACTGCCCTAGAGACAGGCTCATCCACTGCTCCTGCTCAACCGAAGAACCTTTCACTCCAAAAAACCCACCCTGTGTGCTGTGAGACACTCCTACACTCTGCTGCAGCAGCCTTGGTAGGAACAGGCAGAGAAGGGAAAACCAGGCACAGAAGCATCTGAGCTTCTGTCCCAAATCCACCATCACTTCTCCAAACCCTGGTAACCTTACAACAGAGCCACTGCGGCCAGGCAGGCAGCCAGGAAAGTGCTGCAAGGTCAGGACACTGGCCTTTTCTCCTTATAAAGCAAGAGCAAGTCGAAGGTGTAGGTGTCGGGTCTGGGATGTGGTGGGTCATTGCACAACTGTGAGGCAGCCAGGACACCCAGAGCTTTGTTTTCCAAATTGCTACAGCAACGACCAGGGTTAGATACCGGAGCTGTTAATTCATCTGCATGGCTGCCAGTGGTGGAGTGGTGCCAGAAGGAAAGGTCTGCAAATTTTCCCAGCATGATTATTTATCAATGCTGCTCTCTGTCCTGCTGTTTCAAGTGGGTTAATAAAAGACATAAAATATTTCCTCATCTTACTTTTGCACTTTGAGCTTCTGTTTTGCACACAAGGCTCTTTTCTCCTCTCCTGTCTCAACTTTTTCCAGCAATCTATTTCACCCTGGTCCCACACAGCCACACTGCTGACCCTTCATTCTGGGGTGTGAAGTGCTGTCCCTGCTGCTGCAAGCCCAGGGGGCTGTTTTGGACTCTTCTCTGTTCAGTCTCTGTCCCAGTCACTAGACAACACTCAGGAAACCCTGTGCCAGCTCCTGCTCACTGGCTTGCCTTGCCTTAGTATTAATTTTTGTCCCTGAATTGCCAGGCTGCTGAGACCCATCCTAAAAGTGCCTCCCATGCCTCCTGTCTACACCATGTGAACATCTCTAGTCCAACAGCCTATTTGCTTCCACGGATATGAGCTACTCTGCTGCCTTGGATTACTGCAAGTGAATCAGCCAGCAGCAGCTTTGCTTTTAAAGCCCTCTTGAAAGCATTTTCTACCCCACTGGAAGCGTCAAAGGAAATTCCCCTTGATGAGGTTGCTGGCCCTGGAAAATCAGCTAGGAGCATGCCAAGCAGAGGGCTCTGGTAGGTCTCATGTTTCAGGACTAATCCTGGGGTCCATGCTGGAGGAAGGTCCTTGGGAAGGTGGCTGAGTGGTTGGGCTGCTGTACCCCAGGAGCCCTTGAAAGAGGATTAGGTCAGCGCACTGAACAAATGGAGGGCGAGCGGAAAGCTCAGTCATTTTGGGATTGCTCACCACAGCTGCAGACAAAGAGATGAGAAGAGGGATTTAAAAGATTATTCTGAATGCGGGCCAGACTTCAGGAGAGCAGCTAGCTAGAGGATGGGATTGTAGCTCCCTCCCACCATGCCTTAGGCAGACAGACTGTGCTCATGGATGAGGATGGGCATGCATGATTATATGGAGATAGGGGGTCCTATTTGATTTTTGGATCTGTTTTTTGGGCAGTTTCTGGGTTCATTCTGGTCCCATTATTATGTTTCTTTAGGCTAATGTTTACCAAGAAATCCTCCCCCAGTCCCAGCCTTTCTTTCCAGAAGTGCCTTTGGGGTTTCCACTCTGACAGGGCTCTCTCAGGAGTTGCAGTAAGTGTTTACCCACATGCTGGGGCTCCACCTTGCCTCAATTACTTGGAAGATTTTGCTGTTCCCAAAACGGTGACCTTTCTCAGTCATGAGGCTATATGGAGTTTTATATTGTGTTTTAGGATTTGCATTTTTATTTACTATGTGTTTCATTGGACAGCTGTTCTCTAGCACAGATTTTTAATGCTTTGGAGGAGATTTCCTCAGTATCCCCTCTTGTCCATGTCCTTTAAAAGTAATATTTGATAAAACTAAGCTGTTTTTTGTGCATTCCCCAGTGATTTCCCAGACTGATTGCATGACTTCTAAAGCCTTATTCCTTTCCCCACATCCTACATTATTCCTACAGGCCATACAGTCTGCTGCTCTACCTGTAGTGTGATAACAGACATCTGGAAAGAGAAGAACCAAGAGGGAAAAAAAGAGAATATTGTATATATCAAAATCTCAAGCCCTTCCCCTTAATTTCTTGTTCAGAGAACTAACAATGGTTATTTGCCAGATAAAAGCCATATATTAGAGCACTTCCCAGAGATGCCTGTGCTGCTGATCTGGAAAACCACACTGAACTAAGCCTCATTAAAAATCTCTCTTGGCAATTTCAGATTTTGCTTGAATAAAAGGTCATGATCCCTTCATGGCAAAAAAATCCATTTCTGAGTATTTCAGTGTCCAGGAGGTTGAGATCCAGGATAAACCAGCCTCAAGCCCTCCCAGAGTGTGGGTGTCTGTGCCGCATTCCTGAGCCAAGCAGCAGTGCCAGGCAAATTACCTCTGTGAAGTTTGGTCAGAATTGTGCTCCCCTGTGCTCAGCTGTGATGAATTTCTCCTTTCACACTTCCTCAGAGGCAAGGAAATGTCCACAAATGCTTCACTCCCATTTCAACCAGTGGTCCCCCCAGCACAGGGGTTTGTCTCCCTAAGGTCTTGTCTGTGTGGGCTCTGCAGCTTTCCCTCTCCACTTTACCACTGAGAGGTGGTCACCTTCTTGTCCCATGGGAATCAGTGATCCTTGGGTGTTTTCCTTTTGCCTTCAATCTGAAGAATCTGAAGCTCAATCGTAAGAAATGTGATGCTAGACTGTTGTTTTGGGGCCCACGTGTTCAAGGTACAATGCAGATCCAGCAAAGTCACAAAAGGTCACACCAGCGAAGCTGAGAAGATGCAAACTTTATCACTGGTGGATATGGGAACCTTGCCACCTAGCATGGGTGGGTCCTAAATATTTTCCAAAAATTCAGCAGGAAATGCCTCTTAATTGAATAAAACCTTCTTATAAGAACAAGGGGGGAAGGAGATGGAATGGGTTTGCCCTTGAGACAGTTGATGTGGTGTTGGTCTGAAGGAGGCAAAGCAATTTTACTGACATTTGCTCTTCCCTCCCACATCTTGCAGGAGTCAGACAGCTGCGACTGGAGCTGTAGGATATTAAAGGACTTGGCAAATATCATTACCTAAATGTGGATGCATATGTAGTTTCTGGGTCCTTCCAGCCTCCAGGGGACGAGTGAATTTGGTTTCTTACTGCACTTCCAATACTTAGTGGGAAAATGGAGGCTGCCATCACAGAGCAGTCAGTTCACCATCCTAAAAGAGAAGGAGTGGGCAGCCTGCACCAGCCGAGGCAAACAGAAATCAGCAGCCTCCTGAGCCTGGCCATGAGTACTTCAGGTATTTCTGATGTGGCACCACACTTCCCTGCTGATGCTCCTCCTCCAGCAAATGCTTCACAGAAGTGGGGAGGGAGGATCTGGACAACCCTCTAAGAGGGGACAGACAAATACACCAACATCCTCAAAGTCTTCATGTGGGGCGGGAAGGGGTTGATCTTGTACACTGATCCCAGTGTACAAGAGGGAGGTAGGATCATGGCAGGAGCAAGCACAAGGAGACAAGGAGGAAAAGGTGACACTGAGAAGCAAGAGGAGATGGGAGGGACCAGGATTTTAGCTTGAGGAGACAGAGTGTGAGGTAAAGAATTTGCTGAAAGCTACATGGCACCTGGGAAGGGAAAGAGCCACAGTAGTAGCCCAGAGGCAAAAGGCACTCTCCTCTTCTCAGCTTAGTGTCTTTTTGGATTGAGTCCAAACCTGAGCATTTGCAGCTCAAAACAACCTACACAATGCTAGCTAAGCTTGTGTAAAGCTAGATCCAAACTCCCCAGTTCTGAAGATCAGATGGTTTGCAGATGGCTAAATTTAGTGGTGATGTGTCCAACTCCAGGGCACCTTGCTGCGGAGCTCACACTGTGCACGCCAACAGCAGTATTTTGTCTGCTCACACTCTCCCTCAAAGGACATCTTGGCCTGGCTTGCATGGCATCCCTCAGATGTTTTGAAAGCATGAGAGGCTATGGTAAGGAAAATGGGAAGGGGCAAGAACAGGAGGAGATGTATATTGGGTGAAGTAGAATTGTGCTGACATCCCAGGCTGGCAACCCACTCCCACCTGACCCAGCCAGTTCTGGAGAGTGTGTGGTCACCCTTTCCAGTGTCCTCAGGCAAGCTGAGCTCCTGAGAGGGTGGTGGCAGACACCAGTACTCCCAGGAGGCCAGACAGCTGGAGGCAGCAGTCCTGGCCCCTGCTCTTGGCTTGGCTGCTCATCTGGAAGGGTGCACTTCTCACCTCCTCTGCTAGCACTCAGGAAGGGGGAATTTATGATCCTGACCTTCTTCCTGCTGTCAGATCAGCTGATGAAAAAGTACTATCTAGGAATTGATTAGGGACTGGTCCAAATCACTGCTATAAATCTAAATGCCCCCAGTCAAAAATTACAATATAAAGCTGAATTTTAACAATGACTCTAACAGGTCAAATCCGGATTCTCAGTTTCCTCTAGAAGAGTTTAGTTAAACTTTTTTGAGTCTAGCTCCTAAATACATTAATAGCAGCAAGTAAATATGTGATCTCCAGCACTTTTAGAGTTAATTGAGAATAAATGGACACTTTCAAATAGATTCAGGAGGTCTGGCCATAAATTGTCTGTATGATAAAAAACAAATATAAATTTTCAAAAAAATTTAACCTTGCATAGTGTATAAAGAGAATACATAATATTCTTGAGCATAAATACATCTCAAATCAAGTCAATTGTGTATACACAGAATACGTAATGGGTTTGCTTGAGACGTTTACCTAAAGCTGTGGCTAAACTTGCAATCTTTTTATGACCAATATAGTTCTTTGCAGCTTCTTCCATGCTTGTGTGTATATCATTTGGCTGGCCCAGTCCAGACAGTCCTTGAGTATATGGAGATCTACAAAGGGCACATAACACCTCTCTGACATGACAGGCTCTGGAGTCAGCCATGGAAGTGGCTCATGCAGGTGGGGACAACAGAGCCTGTGGGCAGAAGGCTGAAATCAAGAGGTACACGAGCCAGCTGGAGGAAATGGAAATACAGGACATAGGCTGGAGTTCCAATCAACTTTATCTGACAGCATGGGATAGGGATGAGAGTCGGCAGCAGGAGCCACACCAACCGGATAAGTCTCAAACACTCCAGGTCTAGTCACAAGAAGGGACAAGATGTGGTGACTGCAGGGCACACAGATAAAGTCACTGCCCTGTGTTTGCACCTGGCACCATGTCCCTGGCACAGCACAGTGCTGAACCATGCACTTCAAGCCAGCACCTCCAAGGCTGGGCAATAGGCTGCAGGGCTTATTGCCCTGACGTGCTGATCAGAAGTGCTGATCCAGTCTGAGGGAAAGAAGCTGGCCTGGAACAGACAGCACTAATGACCTCTGTCACCATTCACCTGCACAGTGAGATGATTTATTATGAGACGGAGAAGGCTTTGCCTGGGCCAGGGGCTGCAGGGAGCAGCAGTGGAGCTGGCCTGAGGAGGCAGAGATCACATTCCTGTGTGTGCACATGCTCATGCACACAGACACCTCCTGTGCATGCTGTCTCCTGGCCTGGTGTGTGTCACATCTGCAGGTCAAGAGTTCAAGTCAGATAATCAGACTGTTATTATTATGTCTGACTTAGTGTAAGGTTCACCGGTCGTGTCCTTGTGGCAGTGCTCTCTTATCAGAATAAATGAGTGACTAATTGTACATCTGGATGAGAAGTGGTGGCACACCATCCCCTGTATAGCTTGTGTGAAGCAAAACATGGGCAGCTGAGAGGGAAGGGGCAGAAATTGGTACCAGCACCTCCTCCTGCCAGCACTCTTGGAGATCTGGAACTGTTGGCCGCACCACAGGACCCACCTGCCTATGTGGGGACAGGGCCTACAGGGTGGATGAGTTTTCTAAGGCCATCATCACTCACCAGGAATGTCCATGGAAAATCTTTCCTAAAAAAAGAGAGAGGTTGGTTGCTCAGTGCTGGCCCCTTGCTTGAAATCTGCTGCTTCTTTAATGTTAGAAAAATCCATCTCCCTGTAAATATACTGCAAAACACCCTGTAAATATAACTGCAATTCACAGGAAGCCGGTGTGCACTGGAACAGCCATGCTGCACAGAGAACACCTACTTCAAGAATTATATTTATTCCCTGGTTCCAGTCACAGGCCAGAGAGCAGGTTTATGAAAGGTTAATGCCCCCTTATATGGCTGCTGTCAATTCTTACTTGCCCCAGAAGCTACGCTTTAGTCTTTCTCCTTCCACTCCCTCCTCTCCTTCCATCCTAGAAATGTAACTCCAGGAAAGTGAGGGGGACGGAGGGAGGAAATGATGCCAGTGTCCCCAGCTGATCCAGGCAGTGCAAGTGTAGTAACACCAGTGGCACTAGGGAATGCTCTCAGTGGGCTGTGGCTCCTGGCTCGTGGTTTGGCCAGGTTTACTCCTCCAAGTCCCAGCAGTGGCAGTCCTCATCTGAAGTTCAAGTGTAGATTCCAGATCCAGTTTTGTCCTCTGATAGAGCAGCCCTGGGCTCCTTCCGTTACACAAGTTGTTCTCCCCAAGGTTTGAGGGATGTCCACGGGCAGCTCTTCTAGCCACCGACACACTCACATGGATATGGAGTGTGATTTCCAACCTGGTGATTTCAGACCTTGCTCCTTGGGACTACACTTGTGTGTACCTGTAGGTGTACGTGGCAAGGGAATAAACACTTCTCCAAACTTCTCCCTTAACCCTTACTTTCCTCACTTGTGTCTCCCAGGTGACATTAATAGAATTTGACATTGTGGCATGACCCGTTAGTCATCCTGCCAGACTGGTAATTTGGTCAAATGACAAACTTTCAATCATTTGAACAAATGGCTCTTTCACTAGGGTATTTGATCAAATGATTAAAACTAAAAGGCATTTGGCCACATGACTGAAGATGTGATCGTGGCTCTGGACAAGTGCTGGAGCAGATTTTTATAAAACAATCAGACTGGAATATAATTCTTCATGCACTGGAGCTCCAATATGAACAAGTCCTGCCTGCTGCCGACGTTATGAAGGAATGTGGGTTTCCCGGTCTTTCCCCTCCTTGTGACCTCTCTCATGTTCAGTTTGCCTGGCTCTGACCCCAAAGGCACAGGAGCCTCCCAAGCCCTCTGACCATGGGAGGTGGGCTGGGAGAAGGTTGGTCAGTGGTGGGGTGGGATGATGGAGGGGAGATGGCAATGTGGCTGGCCATGGCATGGTGCCCCTGGGAGTGACCACCCCACTTGGCCTCAGAGTGTTCTGTGATTCTGTGACTGCATTAGGGGTCCTTGGAGGGGAGGGCATCACAACAACCCAAAGGAAGGGCTGGGGTCTTGCTGTTCTGCATGGGGAGCAAGCATGGAAAGAGCTGAAATGTGGCTGTCCCGCTCATATGCAGCAGAGAGTCTCTGGGGAAACAGGCATTCAGAGGTGTGTCTAGGGTTGGTCTCTCCCCCAGAAATCCTCCTGGGCAATTTGTCCATTCCCAGCCTGTCCCAGTTATTTATGACAGCACAATAAACATTTTCAGGCAGAAGGGGACCACAGTCTCTCTTCAAGCTATGACTGGAGAGAGAATGATCGTGGTGAAGACCTTCCTGTAGCTACAGAGAGGTCAACAGGATGCTTACCAAAAATGAGATTCAGTTCTTTGAATTAATGTAGTTGAAGCAGGGAGCACAGAATATACAAGGGAAGAGAGGGCTAAAGCTTGTAAGCAACAAGCACTGTGATGCATTTAGACAGTATTCCCAAATCACTATACTTGTTTTTTCCAAAAGCTAAACCCCTTCCCAAATCCCAGAATACAAGAAAACAACGTAAAAGGGACTATTGCTTGACCAGACTCATTGCCCAGCCACTCTGCAGATTTTCCTGCACATTCACAAGAAATGTGACCTTTGTGTGCTGTTTCTGGGGGTAGGTCTGCTCCTCAGAGGGATGGGAAAGTGTGTGACTGCTGGATGAAAGCAAAAAAGAAGCAGCTCAGCCAGCAAAAACCCTGGAGGTGTTTCCAGTGCTTACAGCATTTGGAAGACCCAGCGAAACCCTGCCTCCTTTCCTTTTAACATAAGAACACAAAAAAATGCCTCACTGTGTCAGACCAGCATCCTGTCACACCCGGTGCTTTGTCTCAAGCAATTGAAGGAGAGAATGTGAGCCTAAACACCCTCTGTGACTCCACTCCCTCTGCCCATCCCAAGTACCCACACCTGTAAAAGTGTTAAGGGTGATGAAGGGCTCACCCCGGTCTATTCCTTTCCTTTAATATCTGTTTACAGCCCTGTCAGACCTGACCATGTCAGATTCTTTTCAAGAAAAGGAGAGATCTCAGCCTCAAACTCCCCTATTTTATATTATGCCCAGTAAGCTGTATTCCAAAACAGCCATTCCAAACATTCAGACAGGTGGACAAAGTCAGGGAGTGCTCCCAGCTGAGGGCAGCCTTCACTTGGTGTCCACAGCGCACAACCTAACAGGATCCCTGTCATGATCAGGAGCTCTCAGGAGAATGGAGGAACAAAGACAGCTACATTCCTCTCCACCTCTGTGTGTACTTCTGTGTGCTCCTTTTGGGGAAAGCCTTTTTTTTTTCTTTTTTTTTGGTTTGTTTGTTTGTTTTGTCTTGTTTTAGTCCTTTCTCTGCAGATGTACACGACAAGAGACTTTTAACTAAGTGGTTGGAAGTTTCTATATGTCCAGGAGACTGTGAGATTTTCATTTGGGTAAATTAGTGAAATTTTGAGCCACTTGACTGACAAGAGAGTTTGGAGAGAAGGAAAATCTTATATGCTGGAACAATCTGATGAATTTACCATCAGAATGACTAAGATGTAGGTCCACATGTATGGGAACTCCTTTCTGCCTAATAAATAATGTTTTCTCACTTGTCCTACCAGGGCAATGGGAGAACTCATTAATTACTGAGACTGCATAGCCTGAAAATCAGAAGATGTTAGTTAAATACTAACTCATCTTTTAAAGCAAAAGGCTGTGTTTGGTTTGCAATTTGCATGTTTTTTTGGTCAAAACACAACCAGGATTTTGTCCTGTGATGAAGCTATTCACACAGCCACTTGTGTGGTATAAATCATGTGGACTGTGCATGGAACAGAAGAAATCTACTCTATGCAAAATTAATGCTGGGCCGGCCCAGCAGAAGCAGTGCACGTTGCAAAGGTGAAGTGCACAGTCTTAGGGGGAAGCTGTGTGCCTGCCCACCTGGTAAATTTATGTCTTTCACCTCTAGAACTTCAATTCATGCACAGTGTGAGGTTGTAAGTGAAATGAATTTATTGATGCCAGTTCATTCCCTAATGGGTAACAGTTCATGTCACAAAATCAGCACAGATGATTTGTCATGATTGGAAGTCTCTTGGAAAGAGAGGCTCCAGCGTGCAGGGGTATGGAGGAATTAGTTGCTGGCCCCTGGGAGAGATGGCAGAGCTTGATAGAGAAGCCCATGCTCCAACAGAGGGAACAGAGGTAATAACTAACCCTCCCTCCCAGCCCCTCACCCCCTTGTGAACTGCGTCAGAGAAAGTTTCTGTGCTGCAAGTTCAACAGTAATGAAAAACAGGCCTCCCTCATATTATACCTCATCCTAGGATGGGAATGAGATGCAGCAGTTATGTTAGATCAACACTAAAGTCAGTGGGAAAACATCACCAGCAGAGCAAAACAGGCAGCAGACTGTGTTTGCAGCTGTGCCAAGCAGGAAACGTCACCTAATGACCCCTGAGGGTTTACTGCAGGGGAGATCCTGCTGACATCTCTGGTGGGTCTTGACACTGTTCCAGGCAGGGCTCTGTCTCCCAGCTTAGCCTCGGGAAACTGGTCTTTCACTCCCCTCCTTGGCCTCCCTCTCCATCCCTTGGGACAAAGCAGCCAGGAGATGCTGACGCATATGCAGACTCTTGAACTGGGGAATGCCTCAGAGCTGCCTTCAAGTATTTCCCCTCAGCTAAAATCCTCAAAATCCACCAACTGATCTGTATCAAATTGCCTGGGAGTGCCCATGAGCAGTACTTTGGATCACTGCCTGTGAAAGCTCCTTGTTCTGTCTAGGACACAATGGTGACACAAATGTCACCTTGCCCACACAGCGCCAGGCTGGAGGTGGATCTGCCAGGGTAAATGGGGCAGCACAAGGACAATCACACCCTCAGAGAGCTTGAACTGGGACAGCCCAGATCTCACCACAGACTCTCTTGTGCCTCTTCCCAACCTGTGCAGAGCCATGTGGTTGTGACCATGTGTGCCCTAGAGCCAGGGTGGCCAGGGTGATTCTTCATGACACCGCCTGGCAGAGGCAGGGCAGGGATCTGTGACATCAGGATGCTGTTTGTTGTCCCACTGACTGTTCAATTCCCAGCAAGTGAGTGACTTTTTGAGGTGAAGTCCCTCTGGTAAAGCTGCAGTAAAAAAAAAAAAAAAAAAAAAGGGAAAAAAAGGAGAAGAGATCATTAGGTACCTGATCAACTAATTTTCTGAAAAGCTAGAAGGTGCTGGGAAAGAGTGAAATGTGCATTCCACCCACTGCTACCTTACATCTTTTACTCCAGTGCTCTGCTTGACCCAAGAAGGAGAAGCATTACAAGAGGAAAAAATTTCCTGCAAGATGCCCAGTCTCCTCTTACCAAAAGTTATTCATAGAAGAGATGACTACAAACTGCTCTTCCTGTGCCCTGGGAAATTCTGTATTTGAAATCAAAGGAAACAAGAAAATAAAAAACCCAGCCAAGGAAACAAGCCTCAATGAAATTTGATTTCAAAAGAGAAGGAAAACATATAAAGATGGAAATCTGTGTCTCTACTGCAGGGCTGAAGCAGGAATTCCCTGAGACTTCACAGAGCAGGCTGGCTGTCCGCTGCTCTCTCCAGAGCACTTCCAGGGCTCAGGGGCTGGCCAGGAGGTCCAGCAGCCCAGAATTTCTGGGAAGTCCCTCTGCCAAGGAGCCAGGAGACTGGGGCTTGGCAAACTCTATCCCCTCCCTGCCATCTCCCCACCAGCCTGTCAGGTGGGCTTCTGGGGAGGGAGGTAGGGAAGCTTTCAAAAATTGCTTGGCAAGGAGGATGTCAATCTGCATCTGCCTGGTTTCTGGGAGGATCTCATGAAAACTGACACATTTCCAGTGCATTTCCATGCCGGTGTATTAGACTCTGCAGTGCCAGAGGAGCATGCCTGGAAATTGCTGACTGGCTGTACTGTGCACACCGAGAGCCAGCAGCTCTCAGCTGCAGCCCTGTCCACCTGCCCAAGGAGCAGCCAGAGGAACCTGGGGAGAAAACTCACCCACCCAGTCAGCAAAGTTCCCACAGCATTCAGTACTGACTTCAGGTGTGGGCTTTGCAGTGCTGGGGATTTTGGGAAGCCAGTCACAGCCTCAGAATGCTGCACTCCAAGCCACCGTGTGCAGGGGTGGCTGCTGGGTTTTACTTTATGCCTGCTCCTCTAGATAGGCCCTGGGCCTGACTGTTGACCCAGGTTCATTTCCAAGCCCTCCCCTATCAATCAGACATGCACATATACTGCTCCAGTAATGAATCAAGCTGCCTTGTTCTTGGCCTCAATCAATCAAGCCAGACTGTGTGCCACACAAGCATTCATCCAGGTTGCAAATAACAGGTAGAAACAGCCCCAAGCGCAGCCTGTGGGGAGCAACTCCTCAGTGCAGCAGTTCCTCAGGGAGCAGAAAATCTTTGGTGTGCGCAGGTGTGTCAGAGGCATGAGCAGCAATTAAAGATGGCAAGAAAAATTATCCAGACTCAAGTATTTTCTAATAAAAATGTGTGAAGAGAAGTGTAATGCTACTGGTATGGTGGAAAATTCAGAAGGCATAAAAAGCACAAGCTCTGTGGAATTCCACACAGTTATAGAAAAGCAGGAACTTGTGTTCTGCCAAACCAAGCTGTCAGAGTTAACCAGGGCATCTTCAAGTCAATAGCTGGAAATAGCCTGCCCAAATAATCTGTTTAACCACAAATTTCTGCTAAGGTTTCTTAAAGATCTTGGGAAAAAGAGCTGTGCAGCCAGAGCAGAGGCGTTCACTGGTCCTGGAATGTGTCAGGCTGATGAGCCACCATGTAACCTGACAAAGACTGATCTACAAGATACAGCAGAAAATCCTTATTAGGCACCAGCCTGCTTATCAAGCAGCTCAACAAGCTCTCCTGAATGACTGCATGGAAACTTAGCAGAAAATGTATCTTTGTGAACCTCGCTTTTCTCTCTTAGCTGTGCTGAGCTGACCGTTCAGGATGCAAAAAAGAGCAAGCTGCACTCAGTGCTTGCTTCAGATCCAACCCAACCCTTCTTTATCAGCCCCTTCCAGATGTTCTTGCAGCTGTATCGCCTCACCATCACCTCAATTCGATGTGGCACCAAGGCAAATTAAGGGCTACATTTTTGTAGGCCTTGCTGATGCTCTGTGCCCTACTCCAGCTCAATTCTCAGCCTGTTTTTTACACACTAGTGTCTTCAATTATTTTTCCAAATGAAAGGGAGTCATGGTACTTTAATTAAACATTCAATTGAAGGGAGAGAAAAAAGCAAAAAGAGGGAGGGAGCTGATGTTTTCCAACGAGGAAAGGATAACGGTGAGAGATTGCTGATTCTGAATGAAACCTCACAATGCTGCTCTCTGCAGCAAGAGGCACCCTAGGCTGGGGCTCATGTATCAAAGTACAGCTCAGCTCCTATTCAATTAATGTGTCTGTTTCAATGGCAAGCTTTTGTAAAGCATTGTTGGAAATGGTTTCTAATTTTCCCTTCAGTTTTTGGCTTAATTAAACTTACTCCCCCTGAACCCTTGTGTCTCTCCAAAAGCAGACTGGTTATTGACCTAAGGGAGTTTTTTTAATCATTTCTGTTTCCCTGGCCACCATCAGTGAATTAGTGAATTCAACTCTTTTTGTTTTTTTTTTTTTAAAGGTTTATCCAATACTGAGGTGATTCTGCTCCCTGCCCTGCCAAGAGCTGGCAAAAACATGTGTCATCTTTCCTGTTCTGCACCACCCTGAGAACTGCAATTCTCCAAGCTGGAGTTTCCCCAGATAAAGAAGTCATGCAAGCCAGTGCCTGCACAGCAAAAGCAGGATGTCTTGCAGGATGTCTTGGCACCCCTTGCCCCTTGCCCAGGGGTAGGGTTGACTGTGAGAGCAAACTCACTCACTTGAATAAAGGTTCCTGGGAGTGGATCCTCATGAACTTAGGGCACAAGTTTGTTTTGGGAGTGAGTGACCTAAAGAGGTCTGGTTTGCCATCATTTTGGGTCTCAAGAGTGAGCAAAGCCCTGTGGATTTGTTAATGTCTGTGACAGATGGAATCATACAGCGGCCTCTTCCTCACTGGAGAATTTATAAAGTCTCTCTTCAGTTGCCTGGTCTAAAAAGACTCAGAGACCTAATTATATTTGGGACATCTCTCTCTCAAATTCAGTGGAAATCTGCTAATAGGCTCTGAAATTATGGGAAGGTTGAATGAACTAACATAGAATTGCAGGAAGCTCCTCTCCTTTGGAAAGCAGGCTGAAAATGAGGCTGAAGCCTGGGTCATGTGTCCGTCATTCCTGCCACCCCCACGTTATTTACCCGTGGGCCCGAATGGGTAAAACACAGGACACATATTCGTCTGGCACTGTCACTGTAGGCAGTGATTATCTTTGAAATTTAGGCTCTGCCTGTGTGTTAAAGGATGAGAACATTCACAAATGTCAAAATACAAAAGAAGGCTTACACAAAGGAAACATCCTGCAGCAGAGCATTTCTGCTGCACAGTCATCCTGGCTGTCACGGGGAAAGCAGGGGGTGACGGTAGGCAAAACTGGGCCACTCCAACAGCAGTGACTCAGGGTGGAAAGAATACAGGCCTGAGATCAGAAAACTGAGAGGGAGTCTGATGAGCAGGCTTACCTACCTTGTTCTCTTCTCCAAATGCTCTGAAAAAACAGCAGGACAAAAAGTGTTTCTTGGGGTACAGCTGACTAAAAATTCAAGAAGAAAACATTCTTGTCTGCCCACAAAAGACTATGAAGGCTTGCTCCTGTCTAGGGCACAAAAATGGTCCCATTCAGAGCTGAAAGCTTCTTGTGACAGGCTCTGTAGTGGAAAAGCAGTGGAAGTGCATCAACCTGCTGGATTTCCCACCCCCAGCAGGGAGGAGAGCTACTCACAGCGGGGAGCTAAACACGGCTTCTGCTCCTCATCGTGACTGTGCTGTGGATTAGATGCAGATTAACCCAGCGACCTGCCATCCACTCTCATCCATGCTTAAGAATATAAGCAAAGGAAAGCTGATGATTAAGGGAAAAGAACAGGTGAAGTTCAGTTCAAAGGTCAATGTCATTGAAAAAAAACACCATGAATGCCAAAACCAGAGTGGGACTGGTTGTAGTGTCCGTAAGCAAATGCAGAGCCCACAACAGCTGGGTCATTCTCCTGAGGGGTCAGATGAGAGAGATAAAGGAGGAGTGAAGCCTAGACTAAGGTTCCCAGTTTGGGAATTCCTAGGCTCTGGTTTCGGTTCCATCATCAGCTGGCTCAGGAACAAGCCACACGGCTCCTTCTTGCCATACTTCCTTTTAGCCACTTCTGAAGTGAAGATACTGAAACATCCTCACCACGGGGGATGTTCCCTGCTTTGTGTGTGTTTGCTCTGAGTGATTGGGGATTTACATATGCAAAATGCAGCAGGGAATTAGGAGCAAGCATCAAACAAACGATCTTGCACAACCACGCCTGAGTGTTATGTAGGAGGAGGAGACAGATGGGAGACAGACTTGATTTTATCAAGATAGGAATAAACTTAATTTCTATGACTGTTTCTAATAAAATAAAAGCAATTCTCTCTGGCTTATAACACCTTAATAATCACTGTAGTTGTGACACAGAATCAATCATGCTTTTATTCTGTGCTCCTTTTTAAAGGCTAGGAAAAGCAAGTCTGTTCAAGTAACCCTTAGAATGAAATCCCTTTGATATTTGTTGTTGTGTTTTCAGGTAACAGAATTCATGCTGGCTTAAGAATTTACTCTTGGCATGCACCTTATCCATACCTGAGAAAGTCCCAGAGCAGGTGGGGAAAGCACGATGGAACAAGAGTCCCTGCATGATGCAAGGCAAAGGGGTTGTCTAGCCTGCTGCTGCTTTCCATATGAATGGATTTCATCCAGGCATTGCTTCTGCTGCTGTTATTGTTGTTGTTGTTATTATTATTATTACTATTATCATTGTTGCTATTCAGAGAAGTGCACGAGTGTAGGAGCCTGGGTGCGCCAGAGTCCTGTGTCTCTGTGGTGGTGTTTCTGTCTGGGAGGGCAGCAGTCTGGTTGTACACCCAGAGCAACCTCGATGGTTATCTTTCCTTAAGGACAGTTGCAGAACACAGCACACTAAAATACATGTTGTAATGTGTCCTCTCTCTTGCTTTAAGACACCACTCAGTTGACAAGCAGTGGCCATTGGCACTGAGAGGAGCAAAATGCATGCATGGACAGCTGAGAGATGAGGAGTTTCTCCCTTGGTTTGGGAAGGTGCTCTTTTCTGGTGGGAGGTCTCCAGTGTCCAGCAGTGTCTGAGCTCATTCTGCAGCACAGCAATCCTGTCCAGTGGCAGCTCTCTTTTTGCAATTCCCTATTTTCACAGACCTGTAGGAGCTGAATCACCAAAGCAATCTTTCTGTGCCTTTGCATTTTGTTGGCTTTGGCCAGAGGGTTTCAAAAGTTATTACAGGGAGAATCACACACATGGCGTGCTCCACATAAGCCTTTAAAAATCCTGCTGCTGCTATGCTTATTACCATGGATAGTCCCCTTAGCTGAAAAATGAGTCATAATTGTAGAAAACAGTGCAGAATTTGAACCTAAGCCATTAATGCTAATGTAATATATGGTGAGAAAATACTATTAACATTTGGATGGATGAGTTACAATACTCTGATTACCACACATTTGCATTCCTTGGCTTCTGTGTGATTACAACCTCAGCTTTGAAGCTGTGCTACCACAAAGACCTCCTTTGCTGTTTCGATTTGTTTGCTTGGTGTGTGCATATTTAGAGCCGGTGCTGGTTTGCTGTATTAATAATATTGATTGCACAATGATTCCTGCCGTGCCCCGCCAAGGCGACGGAGAGGGAGGGCAGATGATCCTAAAGGAGTGACTTCCTTCTTAGGAAGCGGAATTGTGGGGATTTATGGAGCAATCACATCGCTGAACTGTGGCTGTTTAATGGCTCTTTAAAGGCTCAGGTCCAAGGAAGTGTCCGGATTTCCTGGAAGTTCAGCGGAGAGAGAGCGAAGTGCCTCTAGAGGGCAATTAATTCCATGGATCGCAGCCGCCTCTGGCGCGGGAGGCTCAGGCGCTGGCCGCGCTCCAGGTGCTGGAGCCGGCTGGAGCCAAAGAGCCAAAGCACCCCGAGGAGGCTGGCCTGGCTGCGGGGGCTCAGACTGCACAGGGGATGCTGCATTTCTCTCCAGGCAGTCAGCAAAACTGTTTCTGCCCACTCACCAGTGTTTTACTCCAGGTTTTTGCCTGTGAAGAATTTTCTTGTGCCTTTTCCATCAGTGTGAGGATTCCCTTGGTGCTGCTGTGCCGCTTTCTCCGAGACACGGGCTGAGAATGTTTTGTTCCCAGGCTCTCTATGAGCAGCAGCAGTGTCAAAAGGTAGCAAGATAGATCTACCTACCAAAATAATTGTGGTCTTTCTGGTGCTCTTTGTGTGACAAAAATACAAAAATAAATCAGATGGGCAAATGGTGAGGCCAGAGCTTATACCCAATTATGAAAGATCTGACAACCTCTGTACTATTGATAAGACTGTATTCTAGGACCTAGAAAACAGCAAGCTGAGTTACAAATCCTCTGAGCATCTTGTGGACTCCCCGCTGCACAACTTTGATCAAAAGTACAATTTCCTACATTCTGCATGTGGCTTACAAATTTCCCCTATGTTTCTGCAATTACAGCCTGGCTGAAGGGCCAAGTTCTGCTCCCCTTTAAATTGGGAACAACTTCTCTGAGAGGTAGAGAAGGTGCAAGTGGAAAAGAGGGGCTGACTAAGAACCCCTTGGGCCTGGAGGACATGGGCAGGGTTAAATCTAATTGCCACAGTGGGGCTGAAAGGTGGAGCCCTGCTTGCCCTTGGTTTTGGAAAGCAAAATAAACTGTGCTGACAGACTGAAAACAAAGTCGGAGTACACTGTGGCTTTGCAGGGAAGAGAGCTTTCTACCTGTGCAGAGCAAAGCCTGCACGGGTAGAAAGCCTCAGGCAGGGAAAGCTGAAGGCAATACCATGATGCTGGTCTGCCCCAGCCTTGGATCCAGCTAAGGGGAAAATGCTCACTTTTGGTTAGTGTATGGAAATGTGTGTGTGTACAACCAGTGTCTATAGTGCAGTTTTAAATTAATGTCAAGTTGCCTTAATTGTGGGATAGGTGTTCCTTTTATTCCTGTAGCAGAATAAATGAATGAAGTGAAAAAGGAGTAAGAACTTGAGCCTTCACGTAATGAATATTGTGGATACAGCCTCCTGCAAATCACATTCCAGACACCCAACAGGTAAAGTCTCATATATTACTGGGATACTCACGTGTCCTTTCAAGACTCTCCTACAGCAAATGCCTGAAAAGCCAGCACACCTTCTGCAGGTTGGAGAGAGTCTGATGGAGGAGGAAGAGCAGCAGAGTCATTAGAGAACATCATTAGAGGCTTAAGAGCTAATGATCCAAAGCACATTGACATTAATGTGACTCTTTTTTTTTGGACTTGAAGCACCAGGGCATGTGAATCCTTGCTTGTGATATTTAACATGTCTGGTTTTCATGCACGATTATCTATTTTGGAACAGGAAAGGGTTTTTTCTCCTCTGTAAAAAGCAAACAAATAATCCCCTTGTACTGAACAAATCAAGTGCTAGCACTGGAGACAAGATTTCTTAGAATTGCTTCCATCATAAAATCTGCTGCTTTATTTTTTCCCTATGTTTATAAAGGCAGTAAGAAGTTCTATTAAAATTAATAGAAATACAGCCATATAATTAAACCTTGCCTGCCTGGCCAGTGGAAGGAAAAGCCAGGGCCAAGGGCACTTTAACTTTTTCATTATGCTTTTCCTTCTGTCACAATAAAGCCACAAAATGCTACTGCTGGGACATAGCTAGAAAATCAAAATACTCTTTTTGAGGGACAGTGTTTCAGCCTGCAGAGGAGAGAAGGGTTGAGGAAACGCTGGATTCTCACTGAACAGGGCCATGCAGAGATCCTGTGAGGGACTCAGTGCCTTGTAACTCCATGTTAAGATTTACTCTTTGCTTGAAGGAACAGTCCCTGTGCATTCATTTTGACCTGATAATGGCTGTGTAACAATCCAGGATACTACTTATTTACGTTGCTCCCTGACAGCTTAAAAATTCATTAATGTCTCAGCAATAAATTCTGAGCAGACTTCCCTGAGGAGATGAAAAACGGGGGACACCGACTAATGAATTATCAGACAAATACTCTGGAAGGAAGGCCTGTGCTCCTCTTCCACACTGCTCCTGTGGTGGAAAGGGGCTCAGGTTTTAAGTTTCATTTTTTATTTCTGTTTTTCTGCAGAATGTGGGAGTAATGGAGGCAACCTCCCCATCTGGCACACACAGCCCATATGGCAGCCACACGATCTCCTTCCCTGCATTTCAGACACTTCTGGACTGGAAGGGCAGCCCTGAAACCCAGCATGGGCTACATGAGGAACTTCCAGTTCCCATCCTGTTCTCCCTCCCTCCTGAGCAACTTATTTAGTGACAATTTACATACGGCGGTTTTACAGTGTGGACTAGGATGCCCCAGGGACTGATTTAAGACTCACAAATCCATTTCAGAGCCTTTGTGATGAGAAGACGGTGTGGCAGATTCAATATTCAGCTGTGCTCATCTAAATCCAGAGGTGATTTGGGGGAACAAAACCCTCCAGATTTACATTGGTGCAAGACAGAAAAACAAAGGCTGCCTGGACTCATAGCCACTGTGCATTAGTGAAAAATACCTTGCACACAAAATTCACAGTACTTTTTAGCTAAAGATAGATGACAAGCCTTCCACTATATATGCAAATATTGTAGAATGCAGGAGATCAAACAACAAACGTATTTTTTACTGCTAAGTTACTTTTCCCTTCTCAAAAAGTGGCCAATTTAGAAAAAAATGAAAGCTGGACCAAATGTCCTTGTAATTTCTGTGATGAAGTTATGCCAGGTATTATCTCAAACAGTTCTTTGCTGTGGATTGCATGATGAATGATCCTCATATAAGCCACATTAATTTTTAAATTTACTGAGAGTGAAAGGGAAATCCAGCTCAGAAAACACTGACAATGCAAAACTAAAAATGTGACTGAAGGAAAATAGTTTAATTAAAGTTATGGAACACTTTTTAGCCTTAGTTACATGGAAATAGTCAAAATGTGTACTGGGAAAGACTTTTCTCAGGACACCCTTCCCAGAGTTACTTTGCCAAGGAGGATCTAAAGCATCACCCTGTTTGAGCCTGAGACAGCTGAGAGAGGGGAAGAGAATTCCTTGCCTCTAGGTAATTAAATTTATTTAAATCTTGACAATTAATTTTATTTAAACTCTGATTTCTTTTTGCTATATAGGAATGTGAAACTGTGCCCTGATATTAATAATTAATGAGGGGAAAAAAAGTTGAAATAGTCATCACGAGCACATTTGTTTTCATGAATACAATTGTTTCAATTTCAGTCTCAAAATGGAAATGAAAACTAGAGGAAATACAGATTTCCTCCAGTCATTTCCTCCTATATACCCCAGTGCTGCTGGGGATGCTGTGGATCTTTCACAAGCCATCCATGGGTCAGGTGCCATTCACGAGCCACCTGTGAGCCAGCAAGGGAAGGTGCCCCTATTTTGATGGGGAAACAACTTGAGAAATTTTCCAAGGTTCTAATCATGAGAAAAAATAATGAACATTGAAATTGTGGAGCTTCTGACTTCCACTGTGCATAACTGAACCTCTTCAAAGTGCTAAATAGCCCAATAAATATTTGGGGGCTGCCACTGCTGTTGGCAGCATCTACAGCACCTCCCCCGCTGCTGGCAGTACTGGGGGCAGAAAATGCCACTGAAAGCCTCCAGGCTAAATTCCATAGTTTTGCCAGGAATTCTACATGCTGGTGAACCAAACCTGTGCTTCTCCCTTGCTCATTTGCATGCTGGTCTTGTCACACAGTGTTTAAAGAAGTAAATCTTGGCAAGTAGGAGACCCCAGCTGTGATGGAGCAGGCAGTGGTTGGGCTGCAGGGAAAGGATGCTCCACAGGTGTGGGACAAAAGGATCACTTCCCTTGGTACCAAGCAGTTACTTACAGATGGAGGACTGTGGGCTTTCTAATGAGTAAATTTAGCCTTTTATCACTTAGAAAGATGTGATGTTCTTCTTTTGGATGTAGGGCAAGAATATATNTGTTTGCCTGTTTTAAAGATAATACTCTGAAGCTCACAATGCAAAGGTGAATGTGCACCTCTACCCATGAGACTCTGCTCTGGAGCAGGAAGACCTGAGGCAGTTTCACATGCAGAACACATCAGTTTTTCTCCAGCATCCCTTGTACTCAGACAGACAAAATTCTGACACTGGAATTCCAGATTGAAAGCTGCTCTGCACTCAGTATTGGCCCTTTCCGAAGAGTTGCAACCTGGAATAATCCTGAAATAGCAAACCTTCCAACCATCCCTTCTACAGTCCTAAGCCAAATACCCCAATTTGAATTCTCTGAGCTCTCTGAGCTCTGTGGAAAAGTTTGTTCGATTCATGTGACCCACTCTTTCTCCTGCTGGGATAATGGAAAAGACAAACCTACACTTGGATGTCAAGAAACCACAACCACCAAACACACAAAGAATAAAAATTATTAAATAGGGGAATATTTTAAAAATTTTTCTAGTTCAGATTAAAGAAAAACACCCAACAAATGCTTTCAACAGATGTTTTCTAACAATTCTATAATTACATCTGGAGAATTCTGCCCTTTTCATTTTGCAGACCGATCAGATTCTGTTCACATATTGGACTCCTCACATGGATTCAAGCTTCCATCTGAGATTAGCCTGGCACTCTGGAAAACACAATCCTATTTCCCCTAGAATGAGGCAGCACAGAGAGCTTGGTGTGACCAGCCTGCAGCAGGAAAACAGGAAGACCAGCTGCTCCAGCAGTTCAAAATCAGTTTATATTGGTTCTTCCATTCCTGCTATGTAATAGCCTGATTTGACAAACACAAAATCTCTGAGTCAGTGGAAAGCCAAAATGGAAAGCCATTTTCCATAGCTCTGCTATGTACTTAACAAGGTTATATAACCAGTCATTACTTAGCTTTTAAACTAGCCATTAAAGGTTTTTTGCCTAAAAAGGGGTAAGAGGTGTGATGAGTCATCCAGTCTTCCTCCAAATCTTTGCGACAGTTAAAATTATATAGAAGCCAAGCTGACATCAGAAAATTGTTTCTATTGATGATTGGCCACAGCCAGTTGTGATTCCCCCTCTCTCTTGCACAACTTTTTGAATTACTCACTTCAGTGGTGCTTCTGGTGAGAAGGAGGAGTACAGCTTTGGAAACAAAAGTTTTTCACCTCTGAATGTGCTTTTGATCTGTCTCCTGTGAGGGGACATTACCTCTTACTGTTCAAGAGCCTCAGAACACACTCAAAATAACTTCAAAATAAAAATAAGGAACATCCCAACCTCAAATGAACCTTATTTATCTCGTGAGCTTTTCAGGGCAACTCTTGAGGGTCCTTGTACTGTGCCTAGCAGAACTGTGCCTGACTTCTTTCAACTCCTAAGAAATAAAATGTATTTAGTAAGAGTTTCACTGAAACCATCCAAACAGCTCCACCTCAGCCATGAATAAAGCCCCAGAAGAGGATCCAAGAGGCCTTCTCTCTGTCCCACTCTGCTGGAAGTAGCACACAACCCTGGTGTACAGCTGTAATGTGTCTCAGGATTCCCCACCAAAGTACCTGCTGCAATCCAAGGGGCTTCTCCTCTCTTGCCCCTCACTTTAAGTGGTCATCTGAGAGAGGCAGGAACAGAAATGAACAGAACTGAATGTTGTCCATCACCTTAATACAGTAAGCTGTTGCTGCCCAGTCTACATAGCTGGAGGCTTGTCCTTCTGCACAGAGTCCAGCATGAACAACTTATGTCAGTCACAGCCCAACCTGTCATTCACACAAGCTACCAGGAAGCTCAGATCTCTGTGAGAAGGTTGGGGCTGACTTACACTCTGCTCTTGGGATGGTGTTCCTAAATGTCTTGAATTCAAAACAGTCCACACAGGAAATTTGTTTCACTGTGATTCATGCGTTATCTGACCTATTTGCCCCCATGTTTCCAGGGAATGGGACAGTCCTGTGCAATTCTCTGGGGTTTGAGAGAGCCCTGCAGTGCTGAGGACAAAGAGGTTGAGAGCTGAGGTCTCTTAAGCCCCATTCCCTTTCCTCGAAAATATTTCAAACTATCTTTGGTGGCTTTCAGCTAGCTACATCCGTTCTGTGGCGAAACTGGGAGGGGATGATCTGGCTTCGTGCACTTTTTAAAAAGCTTGAGAAGTAAGAGCATTAGTTTCTCCATACTGGCTAAAAAAGGCTTGCTAAACCCGTTGAAACCAATTGAGGAGCAGAGCAGAGTTAATCCTAGAAAATGCTCACGGTAGCTCAGTGACGCACGGCCGTGCAAAGGCAGAACAGTGCTGCAAGTGAAAGAGCACTAGGAGAAGCTGCAGTTGGATTTTGGGGTGGGGATCAGCCCTCAGTGTTGCCTGAGTGGAAGTGGAGGCTCCTGCTATGAAACTTCTCCCACTGCCTCTTTAGCATTTTGCTCTTCTCCATGTAAGGTTTTCTCTGTTGGGAATTTCTGACATTTTCCATCTGCCTTCTGAGTTCAGGCTCATGGAGAACAGGCATGAAGTACAGCCATAAAAGCTTTCTCCTTTGAAAGGACTGTGTGTTCCAGTCTCTACTTGGAAAAAACATTTCAGAATGCATTATCACCATTCACATTGTGCAGTGGTACAAACAGCACCTGTGTACTTGAAGCAGGACCAAGGTCCCCTTGTCCCAGACACTTCCAAGGAATGAGAGGTAATCTCCATTTTCAATATTACAGTTTAAGCAGCAGAAAATGTATTTAAACTTGCAATGGCATTCTGTTGGATCAAAGACATTTGGGCGAAGCATCTATCCTTCATCCAAGGTGTGAGAAGCCATCAGCTCTTTTATTAAATTAGCTTGCTGAAGAAAGAGCACCCTCCATCCAAAACATGGGCTCATGTCAAGGCCCAAATGAAAATGTGTGGAGCTTATAAGGAGCTTCAGTTGCACAGAAGGATGGAGTGTGCTTGGTGTAGTTTTAAGAGAGGGTTCTTTGACTGTATGTACACAAATGCATGAGAAAAAGAAAAAGGTACAAATACAGCGAGAAGAAAAGAAGGAAATAGAAAGTAAACCTCAGAGACAGACACGGAACTCCTGATGGTAGGGCCCTGAGAAGTGTCTGAGAGAATTGATGCTTAGAGTCTGAAAAGGGCTTGGAAGTTTGGTAAAGAACAGATTGCTGTGGGACTCCCTTGGGAAGATGATGTTTGTGTGGTCCCTCTACAGAACTGCATCCAGGGAAAAACTGTCTTTAATTCTTTTAACTGAATCATCCCAAAGCTTTACTAGTAGAACGAGTTAAAAAGAAGTTAGAAACCTTAGAATAGAAATCTACCATTTTTGCTCATTTTTAACATGCTTCTTTTCCAACAAGAAATTCTCAGCAGGCAAACTAAAGTGTCTGCAGTGGAAATTATCTTCTAGAAATTACACTGCTCCAATAACAAACAGAAATCTTCCATGTGACATGATATAGCCTATCAAAACTGTGCCATATAACACAAATTTCAAATTTCAAATAACTTATCACACCTCTATTAGGTTTTGGTTTCTTTCAATTAGTTTCTGTAACTTTTCTGTAGAAGAATGACAGACAGTTAAAGCCCACAAGAATAAAGCAAACATTATCCTCCTTATACAAACATCATTGAAATCCTCGGATGCTGTTTGTTCGTTGACATGGTTTCCATAGGGACCACTCCCTCAAGTTCTTGTTTAATTTTCAAATTTGCCCTGGAACCAAATTTTTCAATTATACTCTGGCCACATGAGATTCTGCTAAGGCAGTTAAAAGGCAGAATTTCCAGACTCCAAAGTAGTATGACAAAAGGTGTCCTCTTCAGGGCATCAGATCCCCATCCCAGCTCTCCACAGGTAATCAGGAGGATGATGACTCCCCAGTTCAGCTAACAGAGCTCTTAAGGATCTGTTATCTTACTGACAAACTCAGAGGTGTCAAGTCCTGCTTGATATGTCACTTTACCATAAATACTATACCCTAAGTAATCACAAGCTGGCATTAACTCTCAACCAGGCTGATGGCTAAAAAAATCTAAAGCTCTGGCGAGTTTTTTGAAAGAGATCTCCCTGCTTTTGCAGCTGCTTTCCCTTTGTAGTTTGGACACAAGAGCTGGGAAAGCAGGATAGGCTTGACTCTTGCAGCATCATGCATAGCACATGCATGGCATGCAGCATACCTGCAGCATCATGAATAGCACAGACCCTGTAATATGGGTCCAGGGAAAGTCACCTTGCTGTGCATGACACTGTTCTCAGCAGGTCAGGAGGTTTCTTATGGCTCATTTCCAGGAAAAATCACAGGCAGAGAAGGAAAAAGCAAAATCTAGCAATAAAATGAGTATCTGATCAATAGGTGTATTTGCTAGTCAGATGAGTTTTTAACACAATGGCCTCCACTTTTCTCTTCCTTCCTCTGCTGTAAATCCAAACAAACTTCCCTGCAACTATGGAGTGCTTGCTGAAAAAAACCAAAAAACAAACATTCTATCAGAGTGGGAAATCACATCTATTTTTTGCCCAGATTAATGGCCATGTGTGTCCCTTCCCCCTCTGTGACAATGAGCTGATTTGATAGACATCTTATAGCCTGTGTCACTCTCCTGTCGTGTTCTTCATATAGTGAGATTTCTTCTACTTCTTCTCCATGCTGTGCCACTCTCTAATATGATGACAAGGCAAAGTGTGGAACTGGGTGAGAAAAAATCCTGAGGCTGTATTCATTAACATGGAGAGAAGATTCAAAATAGCCTTGTTTCTTGGAAGGTTTGAGAGAAAAAAAAATATAGCTGAGAAACATCAATAGCTACTTATTCTCTTTATTTTAAATCAGATCTGATCCATCCATCAAGACCAGTGAAGCTGAGAACTTCAAGTGGCCACAGGACTACAGTTCACAGACTCTTTTTGCTGGCATCCTTGTCCCTGAGTTAAAGGGCTCCTTTTCCTGAGGGAGACAAAGTGGAAATTCCCCTAGGAGGCACAGAGGTTTTCCTCTGCCTCCCAAAGGAAGAAATATTCATGAGAAGCGTTTGCAGGGCTGATAACTGCAAAACTGGCAGTACTTTTCCCCACCTGTGTTGTGTGGTGCCACTCAAGACCTGAGAGCTCAGCCACAGCCCTGCCCCTTCCCAAGGAGCTCCCCTGCCGTGGCTGGCCTGTATTTTAGGGTGTAGGCAGGGTTGGGCTGTCCCTCCTGCCCAGGAAGGCATCCCCCAGCACCCAGCCCTTTGCTGAGCTCTTGGCCTCTGTGGTGAGTGACTTTTCAGCAAGCACAAGAAGCTTGGAATGGCACAGATCCTGCTGGTGCAGGCAGGCAGAGGCTTTTGTTAATTACTCCTACATATTCCCTTGGAAAAGCTGCAGCATGCTGGCAAGGAACCTCTTGGATTCCCAGGCTAGCCAGAGGCTAGCCAGAACACACAAGCCCAGGAACATGACCAGCATGCCTAACATGAATGAATCCACTCCAGACTCTGCATACTAATTAGAAGCTACTTGCTAGTAAAGTAATAACTTTATTAGAAATAGGGCTGGTAGCAGCCCTCTCATTGGATCAACCAGCTGTCACCCAGGCGCCAAAATAAGCAAGCAGATCTTCATAAGCACAATTTGTAAATTGGCAAAGAGTTCTTTTGCAAATATGACCCCAGTTTAATCACCTAAACGGGAGGAAACTCCTTTGGGGATTCTGGCTTTTCAAAGAAGGCAATAATCAATGGTCACCACCAACTTGAACTGGCTTGAGTTTACTAAAAACTAAGATATATGCACACCTTATCCATTCTATGTCTATCTGTCTCTCCTTGTCACTGTCATTTCACAAATAGCACAGAATATGCACCAGGACAAGATCTTAATGCACTTGTTAGAACATAACACTTCATCATTGTCAGGCAGATAACCGAAATCCCAAAGCTGAGGATACAATGCACTTTTAAAAGGGCATAAACAATTTAGCACAAATGAAAAATAAATTTGTCCTGTCTAATAAAGACCTCATAAATACACTGATGTATTACAATAAGATGTATGGGGGTGGGGGTGATGATGTCATTCTAACACAGGCTTTTTCATCAGTTTTTTCTCACTTCAGGCAAATAAGGGGAGGGGAAATATGTCAGGTTACAAATGAGAATGAGAATCAAAGTTCTTAGCAGTAAATCCTCTTTCAAAATCAAGAAATCTCCTCTTTAATGCTAAAGAAGATGTTGACAATCCTTGGAGATGCCCATAAAAACATAACAAGGAGTAGAATCTACTCACAGTCCCTCCAAATTTGTTCATTTTAAAGGCAGACCTTACCTGTCCTTGCACACAGATAACCCTGTGTGTGCCTGTAACTCCTGGGGTCTGACAGTGCTTCTCACAGGGAAAAGCAGGACAGTCTATCAGCCTGTTAGTAGTTTCTTGTCCCTATATGAGTTTTGCAAGGTAGGGAATCACTGTCCTCCACAAGCACATTGTCAAGACAACAACTGCTGGGGTCATTTATTTCCCATTTTGTGCGGGAAGGACAGTGGGGAAAAGTGGAAGACTGTCCACTTTGGTAACAGGTATCAACACCATCAAGCAACAGAATCACTGCAGGAGGTTGTAACTAGAGCTTTTGGTAAGTTAAAATGGGTCTGTTTGAAAGAAACCAGGAGAGACTTGTCCTAGAGAATGTCAGCTCCATTTCGTGAGTGGTTCTCAGCCCAGCACATCACTGATCCCTCACCTCCACACAGAGTTTTGTCTCTCCATCCAACAAAGCATTATAGTTTACAAGGAACAGTTTTGCTAGGCTCTGCCCTCCAAATCCAAGTTCTTCCTCCATACAAAACAGAAGACAATGATTTTACATTTTGGTCTGCACTTGCTCCCACCACCAAGCCATTCCTGCCAGAAGCTCTGCAGTCAATCCTCCTTTACAGCAGAAACAAAAACTCCCTTAACAGATATGAAACCCTCAGGTTTTAATGATCACATAATCTACTCTTGTTTCCAGCAGCTCTAAGTGGTGTTTTCAAATGAGGATAAACATTTTTGTATGTATACCAAAGCTGTGCAGAGAGCTATTGTATGCAGAGGTAGGTACCTTCCAGTGCCAGAGCAAAAATTAGGTAGTTTCCATGCAAGGTCTCTCTGGAGCAATGAAAGTGCAGATAAAAGGTGAGAAAGGATAATGTTAAAATTGAAGTTTATTGCATAACATTAAGCATGCATGTCTAGATTTTGACTAAGGTCAGTGTTAGGAGGAATAGGTCTTTAAAAATTTACCAAATATTCCCTTTTCCTTAAATTTAACTTGATGTAGCAGGTTCAGTTGGAACCAGGCAGAAACACTAAGTATTGTGGTTTTAAAATTGCTAATTTGAAATTTCCCGGCCAATGCACCAAAAATGTTGTGGGTTTAGAGCTAGCCAAAACTCACTAGCCCACTCATGTTTTGTTGTGAGATATGATTTTTGAGGAAAGGAAAACACAAGCTTAAACTTAAGACTATAAGGGAAATTTATTAACAAAACAAACTAAAAAGGAAATAACAAGGAAAAGTCCAAATGAAACCTCGAGAACACTTCCTTCTCTCACTCACTTATCTCTTTTCCACTTGACAACACAAAAACGAAATCTGGGATTTTTAAAATCAGTTATCACTTCTACAACAATCTTTCTCTATTTCACATAGGGCAAAGAGTCTTCTTTTTCAACACTCTGGAGATATGTCCACAAGAACAGTTTTCTGTGGCTTGCATCTTCACAAAACAGCAGCTGCCCGGTTCAGAAAAAACTCTGCTGTTGTGAAACTCCTCCCATTTTCTTTCATTAAGTCAATGGGTCATTGTCAACTTATGGGGTGTCATTTTTTAA
>VWYI01029305.1:261413-350518 GCA_013399455.1 Anthoscopus minutus
GCCCGGCCGGGCCCAGGTCGGGCCGGGCTTCCCCTCACTCACAGCTCTGTCACCTTCAGCTGCCGGAAACCCAAGAGAACGAGTTCAGAGTTTCCCGGGCTTCACAATGGTATTCACGGAGGTGGAACTTAGCTCTGAATAGCTTACAGAGCTGTCAGTTCTCAGAACTGGACAGTCACTGGCTATCTATGAAACTCCCAAGCGTCTCTCTCAGGAGAACCATTTCCGGGGATGTTTTACTTCCTTCTTTTCCAATACCAACTAAGGTCAAAACCAGCACACTTGACAGTTGATTCAATGCTTGATCCAAATAAAATATGCTTGTTAAAGAAGCTTAAGGTAAGGGGTTTTTGTTTATGTTCATGACCTATGCCTTGCCTTCCCACACAACTTTTGTTGCATCTTGACCAATGTGCAGGTGCAAACATCATGTGTCAAAGGTATCATGTGCCTTTTTACCATGGAGATAAGTAAGGAAGAGCTCAAACCATGAATCTATTTTACTATTTCATTGCATCTCTCTCCAATTTGGCATGATGGATTTTTGCCTCTTTACCTCCCATTTGTTCCTCTTACTTGGTCATAGAAGACAAAAATACAGTACCATAACACTTGGTAAGAACACGTGAAAGGAGACTTCACCAGAATTAGCACATTATCCTTAGAAACACACAATCCTTGTGTATGATTTCTTAATGGAGCAGACCCAGTGGTGTAGTGGTTCTGAAGAAATGAACCAGTTTTGTAGTTATTGGTGGGAAGAGAGAGAAAAAGAGAGAGTGAGAAAGAGAGTTCTTTTCCAGTGGGAAATCTGAAACAAATAATTTTTTCCCTTAAGACCACACAGAGACAATAACACTGTTTCATGAGTAGTAGTTTTGGATAAAAATATGTTTTGAATTAAAAACCTTCCACCTCAAACCAACTCAGAAGTCTGAATCTCACAAGCAAATTTTTCTGTTGGGACTTATGGTCCAGAAACAAATCCAGGATTTAAAAGTGTCAGAAAACAGTGCTAATTCTGTAATTTCTGAACAAAATTCCTTTTACTTGTACCAGCATCATAGGATTTGCTTGTTTAGGATGTGTCTTAGGTAAAAAATGGTGTGCTTTAAGAAACTTCAGTTTCTATCAGGTCTACAAGTTAGCCCAGTCAGCAAGAGCTACATTCAGCAGGAGCCACCTGCATATCCAAGGAAATAACATGGTCCTTAGCACCTGAGGAAAGGGGAACCTTTCTAATGAAAGAGAAAGAGCCCTACACTCCATTCCTCAATTTCTGAGCAAAATGAACAAACTTGTTTTAGAAAGGATAGGTTTTCATCAAATACATGAACCAGGAAAATAAAAAAGAAGTCTAGGTTACATGAACTATATTTTATACAATGACAAATGACCACCACTACCAAATGAATTTCTGCCTTGAATAGTGTTCAATATGCTTGCTTTTCAGAAATGAAAGAAATCAGCAAATTAGTGTGTGATGAGATTGTTGACAGACTCTACTGAAGAAAGCACTAGGTAGAACCTAAAGTGTCTTCTGATGAATAATGTTAGGATCTAATCTTATCTTTACAAATTTACAGGTGAAGTGTACAGGATAAACTTATTTAGAGAAGCCCAACAAGCAGATAGCCCAGACACCCTGCACTTCTCAGGGTGGTTAGTTCAAATTAAAACATGAGCTGAGAAGGAATAATCCTGGTAGGTTCAAAAAACCAGTTTTAAATTTGGTCTGGTAGCAAAATTCTGAATGTATTTACTCTGGATTCCATTTCTGAACCCATATTAAAGCTCCATAGCATAATCAATTATGGGCTTATTGCAAAGTACAGTAGGATTCAATCTCTAGGAATGCCTCAGGGTATGTCTTAGAAGGACGATAAAACTAACAGTAATGGGGCTACAGCTTCTAAGGCTAATTTTCACAGTTACAAATTTTATAAATAAATAGAAGGAATGTCAACTCTCAGTCACTCAGCTTGAGGTCTCTCATGCTGATAACTCCTCTCTTCTCAGACACTCTCCCTTTCCTCAGATATATTCCTTTTTCTGTTCTGAGGCCCCTGGGACTTGTTCAAAGCACTGCCATTCCTACCTTTCACATCACCAAATGGAGCAAAGAACTAAGGCAACAAGGAATATGCAGCAAGTACAGGAGGGGATGGTGCCCTCCCTAATGTTGCATCTTAAGGAACAATCACGCCACCCGCAAGCCTGATTTCATGAGATCTCAAAGTAAGCAGCATGAGGCACTGCCAGATGCAGGAGAGGCTGCCTTGGAAAATTCAAGAGCTATAGGTATTGACATTGCTTGTTTTGCAGTAGATTCTCTTCAGCAGGTAAAATAACGAGAGAAAAAAAAGACCCCCAAACTCAGTGACTGTCTTATGAGAGTTTCTGAGATTGTTTATTTCATATCATGCAAAAAAACCCCACAAGGAGCATTCTTCCACTGCAGCTGCCAATTCACACTGGACACTGCCCAGGTCCCTTACTAAGCCTCACTTAGACTCAGGTAAATTGTTGTGTCCCACCAGAGTACACCCAGGGAAACCTACAGTGTATTAAATTGGTTTTGTCTTCAACCCTGCCAGTGATGGGGAAGGACTTAAGAAAAAAAACAGATTCTGTGTGTCAACACCTGGCTGTGCAGATAACACCACCAGCAGGTATTCAGCTTTTATCATTGTGGGGCTCTCTTTGAGCATCAAGGACTAGTAGGAAGAGCTGATCAGGTGGGAAAAAGAACCTTTGTCAAAAGGTTGGTCAGCCTGGTGAAGAGTGCTGTATAGCAGGATTGACATGGGAGAGTGAAGAAGTGGTGGAGCAGGAGGGCAAGGAAGGGTTGTATGATAATGTGGACAAGAGAGAAAGTCCATTTAAACATAATAAAAAAAATCTTTCTCTAAGTGTTTGAACATGCAGCAGGTTGTCCAGAGAGTGTGGTGTCTCCATTTCTGCAGTTATTTCATACCTGACTGGACATTCTCTGAGCAACCTGCTGTAAGTGACCTTCTCTGACCAAGGGGGTAGGACTAGCCAAGCTCTAGAAGTACCTTCCTGATTCTGCCTTTCTTCTCCCTCCATTCCCTCCTGCATCCCTCTTAAGGATATTTTCTCACAGTTTCCACACCAGTACAGCTCTCCTCAGAGATGAAAACACAGAAGAAGGTGTCTGGCACTGCTATTTGTTGGTGTGGTTCAAATCCCAAGAGCATTTTGTCTGTTAGCATTTCCAGTGTCCTTGTCCTGGAGGAGATTGCACTGGAGGCAATGAAACTAGAGGCAGAGAGGAAAATGTACCTCGTTATTTCAGAGTCCTCCATTAAAATGTAATCTGTTGTACATTGTTATAATCTTTGACAACAATTGTTGGCCTTAAAGGATAAGATTGAAAACCACAGGGAAATAACATGCAGTGAAAACGGCCAATAAAAGCATACCAATATCCACAAAGCCTTCAAGATCTAATATGATCTAATAAACAGAAGATCAACCTAGAATCTGAAACTGGATAAATCCTTGCCTCTGCTGCTCCCTTGGTTATTGAATGTCACACAAGTCACTTGACCATTTTTTCCATAATATCACTTATGCACCCAGTCCTACTTGCTCCTACAGCTAGCTGTGAAATGGGGTTTAGAACAATTAACTTCCCACACTCCTTATTTGATGTCACAATTAATTCATTATTTTGTGTATGAAGAATTCTAACACTGCTTTTGCCATCTGAGCGTTCCTTGTAGACAGTAAATACATTTTGTATTTGTAGGGATACTAATACAGTTTCTGTGCAGTGGCACAGTGGATGTGTTGTCACCTACAAACAGCATCGTGGTTTGCACTGGGTGTTTACACAGGAGAAGAACAATCCTTTTGGGAGCCATCCCTCACCAAGAAACCCTTGATAAAAATGTATTTGCTGCTGGATTCTTAAGGGAATTCCATCCTGGTTTATAGTCACTCTTTTTTCTCCCTGGCCAAATTCAGCAATACCCGTGCCTCTGTGCTTTGAGACATCCAAAACAAGATGTGCACTATCCTCCTGTTGGTACACAACAGTCGTGCATGGCAAAATACAAAAGTGTTCATTATGTATATCCTGTTTAAGCCAGGTTTTCAAAAAGAAAGAAAGATAATTTTTGCTTTCCCTTTCTTCATATATGGGAGTTGTCAGAGAGAATTCTAGATGTTTCGTAGCTTACAAATGTAGCATTGTGTTGCAAAGGAATGAGGCATTGCAAGTCACAGTTAGCACCAAGACTGATGTGTGAGTATTTTGTATGGGTTTCCAGTGTATTCATCCACTGGATAGCCCTTTTGCCTTTAGTTTTACCAGATTCCCACAGAATGGGAATTGCTCAGATAAGTAATAAGTGATATCTCCCCATTCAAGCAAGTCCATTTCCCTGGTAGCTCTATTAGGCCAAAATCTGCAGGAAAAGCACTCAGTTGCTTTTTCCTTGGTGTAAATCCCCCTGAAATGCCAATGGGAACATTTTTCAGTGAAGGATGCAGAACAAAGCAAGTTTTCTTCATAACATTAATGCTGTTCTCAATTCTGGACCCTGTAGTTCTACCTGTGCTGCAGAAGATTGCGTAATTTTTCCAGGAGCTCATTGTTACCTGGAATAATTCACTTCCAAAAGCTGTAACCACCCAGCTGGGCTGAAGGGACTGTGAGGCACAAAGATCCAAACCCCAAGTTTCCAAGGTCCACAGACAGTCTCCCTTATTTCAAGGATAAATGTATGAGGCCATGCTGAGAGTGAGGTGCAGCACAGGACAACGTGGTGGTCTCCTGGGTGTTTCATATGTCTGTCATGTGGAGTGCTGTAGAACTGAACAATACAGACCTTTTAATTAGAGGTGGAGACAGATACCTCATGCATCCATGCCAGAAATACCCAACCTGTTTTAAATAGCTTTTCATCCATGGCCGAGCTCTTTAAACTTTCTCCTTTTATTAAAACAGCTCAACTGAGACCATTTTAATGTGCCCCCATCTAGTTATTTTATTGGAAAATATTAAAAGTGTGAGCCAGGTGAAATTAAATGCTTTGAAAGTGGGAACCAAGCAGTACTTTTGGTTTTTAAAATCAGCTTCCCCTCCTTGTGCCAATGTACTTAATACTATCCCATTATTTAAGAGGTATTGTTTGAGCTAAAATTGTGAGTAACTCTGTAATGGGCATGAACAAAGGAAATGATAAGTAAGAAAAATACAGCTCATTAGAGAGGGTGTGATTAAAAGGGGAAATGGACTTACAAAGGCTTGAGATATTTTTCTCTGGTTATTAACCAATAATCTTAGGGTTCCCTCCACCACATGCCAAGGGTAGATGAGAATAAAAGCAGCAGAAATCAAGATAGCATGTCCTCCCCCAGCTGCTGAGACCAGCAGGTCACCTCCAGGGAAAGGCTGAAAGGGAGGCACAGAAATGACCCTTTCTGCCTCAAGCACAGATGTCGTGTCTCATGTGTGGAAAAGACCAAGCTGCCACATTCCAGACTGGTGTGGCCTAGCTGAAGGCTTGGCCTGGATGGTTAAGCCTCCTGCCTGGATCAGGAGTCAGCTGATGTCCTCTTGTGGGCAAGCAGAAGTCCATAACCAGACAGCAGTGCCCATGTGCCTCTTACCAAACCAGCCAGGCAGCCAGCCTTCAAAATACTTCTGATTTCAGGTGAGAATGGCCAAGAGAAAAGGGGCTTTAGGAGAGTAAGCAAGAAATTAACTCCTCAAACACATACACTGCAAAGCTTTTTCATCCACTATTAAAGTGTCTCCTCCTGGTTCCCACTGGACAACTGCTTGTGGTTTGGGTCCCATGTGACCCTAAAGTCATTTACAGAGGACAGGAGAAGGCCTTGGATACTGTTACCATAGACGTAGGATTGTCACTGTGGTGCTCCAGCAGCATGGTCCCAGATTGTGCCAGGCTGTGCGGAAGCTCGGGATGGGAATCCAGCTCCTTCTCCCCATTGAAGGCTGTCCCTGACTGGGCTGTCCCTTCTGTCATGAGCAGGTACTGGAAGAGTTACCTGGACACTCAAACAGCTCTCCAACCCCAAATAATCATTTTCCTTGGCATAGCTTTGAAGTAAATTGTCCACTAACACCTGCTGTGCAGAACACTCTTCTTTGTAACCAGAGGTGTGACCAGGGGTTTGCAGTGGGATCCCAGCAAGGTTTTGTGGTTCACATTATCTGAAGGCTGAGAAAAGTTCCTCTAGGCTAAAGCACAAGCTCAAGAGCTGGCAAAGAGCAATCCCTGGAGCTGTGGGAGGAGAGAGTGGGGACTACAAGGCACAGAGTCAGTGAGGCAAAAGGGCATATTCTGGTGTAATCAAGTTCCAAAGGCTGACTGCTAAAACATGCCTATCCCATCTACCCCAGCACAGCACCAGTGTAAATGGCACCAGCTCAGCTGGGAGCGAGGTGAGGACTTCCTTGGGGACAGCATGACAAAGACATGACACCACAGCTGGCCTTTCATGAACCTGACGCAAGGTGCAGCAAATCCATTTTACACAGGTCCCGCTGGAAGGACAGCTGTGTTTGTTCACATTGCAGCGCTCTCAAGAAAAAAACGGAAAGAAGAGCTATGGGAACAGTAATTCTCCCAAATTTTGGATTGTTGTGCTTTTTATTTCCACGAACAAAGCCATGAAGACATAGTAATGCAAATAAAAAATGTAAAATATGACTTTGATTTGACCTTAAGAGGATATGGGATATGGATAATAAATAAAATATTTCTGAAACTAAGGAATAAATCTAGCTCTGGGAATTCTCAGGGAGGGGAAAAAGCATTCATAAAAATTCACTCCTCTCTGAGCTGCAGCCCTGAACCTCCCATGCACTAGATGGGAGACACTGATAAATCTAGGAGGCCATATGTGCCAACCAGCTCATATGTTTTCAGTGAGCAATGACAGGGAGCCAAATTGCTTTATTCCGATTAGTGAAGGTCCTCTGACTGCAAAATACACCGTGTGAAAAAAAAATATTGAGTTTTAGTTCGCTGACACATCAATTTAAGAGAATTATTGCTCTCACACAGAGGCTAAAGCATGTATCTCCCTTCATGTATGTGCAGTAAAAACTAATTGTCAACTTTTATGTAGGGGTGAAAGGGGAGGGAGAGAGGAATGGGAGTGGTACCTCTCTGACCTGCAGCAGCATGTTCTGACTCTCGTGTGTTATCTCGGTGCCAAACTACTGGCATTTTGTTTTATTCCTAAATTCAAAACAAACTCTCTGTAAACTGCATCATGACTTGCATCTTTTCCAGCTGTCTTTTCTCTGAAGAAGTTTCTAGAAAGCAGTTTCATACAGCTTCTTGGTCATAAAGTCTCACAGATGGCCAGAGAGAGACCACTAATGAAATCCACGACTGGACCGTCTCCTGCTGCAGCTTAAATCTTGCTTGCTTTCCTCACAGATGTGATTTGGCAGGGGAAAGGATGCCAAGGTGCCTGGGCTGTGTGGTCATTCCAGAGCCTCCTCTGGGTGGGTTTTAAGCCCTGTCATGTGCTAAAGCTGATTCAATTATGCTATTTCCTGATTTGCCACGATGCTGCCCTCGCCCAGAGGAAGGGGGGGCCGCGAGCGCTACGCGCGCTAACACCGCTCAGACAATGGGCATGCGAAATTGATGTTCATGCAATATCTTTAAGTCTCCAGAGATTTGTATTTTAGCTATTGTATGAAACGCTTCGCTTTCATTGCTTCTCTCCTTCACCTTTGTTTCCCAGCTCACCGTCTCATCTCCTGCCTTGGCCGGGGCTCTGGCTGCTGCAGGTTTCTTCATTGCATATTCAGGAGATCTACTGGTGCAAAGCAACTCATTTTCAGCACCTGAAATCTGCACCATGAAGGCAGAAATAATCAAATATTTTGAAAAAAACTGGTGAAGCGAAACACTGCACATTAATTATTATGATAGTATAGGATAATAACTAATTATTAATTATGATTTCCGGCAATTGCTGCCTCGTATTTTGTTGGAATCTTCAGCTCAGCATTGAAATTTGTATGAGTTTCTCTAATGCAGCATTTTCACAATAAAAATATATAGCACACTCCCATTTTTGCTGGAATGACTTTCCTCTGTGATAAAACAGGAACTGGCCTTTCCTAGGATAAGAAAAGAAGAATTTATACAGCTTACAACTCTGGCACTACCTGTGCCAAAACCAGAAGAAGAAAGAGAGAACAAAATGGGGGTTTTCTAATCCCAGCTTTCTCTTATCCCCAGTTATTTCGCCACTTCTCCATTTTCTCACAACAGACTGTCTTTGATTTGCTTTCAAAATGAAGGCCTAGCTGACAGACAACTGTAAGAACAAAGGGTTCCAAAAAGGAAAAGGGACTTTGGGGAGGCCCATGGCAGGGGGAGGAGTGGGACTCCAAAGGAGACAGGAGTGTTGAGGAGGCTGAGGGAAGGACAACCTTGTGCGTGGGTAGTGGGCAAATGACAGACAATGACAGAGAAGAGGGACTGAAATAAAGGGGAAAATGAAAAGAAAGGAAAGCTGGGGGCAGCTCTTGGAGCATGAAGTGTCTCATTCCCTTGCCAGAGGGAGGAAATGGAGAGAGGTAGGAAGACCTGCCTGCCTGAATGAACATCCAGGACAAGCGGAGCTCCTCCCCTGCCTGCCAAGGCTGAGCCCTGATCCACACAGGGCTTGGTTAGGTGTCCCTGCTGAAGGGGCATAAGATTCAAAAGGAGAGTAGAAAACACTTTGCACCTTTCTGCTGACTTTGAAAAGTGCCCAGTGGTGTGGGACTTGTGCTGCTTGCAGCTGGGGATGCTGAGGAAGCACGAGGGCTCTTCCAGGCCACTCAGCCACTCTGCCCTTGTGCCCAGGCCAGCATCTCCTTCTGAGGTGTCACTCTGAAGACACAAGTCCCAAACTGGGAGGCAGGTGACTCCAGAGGGCAGCAACAGAGTTGAGGATGGGGAATGAAAGGGAGAAGTGCTTGGGAAAAACTACCAAGCCTTTGTTTTCCTGCCTTGCTCTCCCTGCTCTGGCTGCTGTTGGCTTTGTGTTACTTGGAAGACAGATTGAGACCAATCTGCAACTAATGTGGAAGTGCTCCCTCTTTGTGAGGGCTGGCTCACCCTCCTCAGCTGCTGAGCTGAGTGAGGACAAAGACAAAGCTGCTGGAGGCATGTCTGCAGTCCATTTCCCTAGTGGAAAGCCCAGCCCTGCTGGCCAGGACAGTGAAGGGATGGAGCAGCTCCCCAGGCCATCCAGGGCACTATGCCATGGACATATGTCAGTGTAACTGGGAACTGGGAAGATGAATGGCAGGGGATGAGCAGGCAGTGGAGGTACAGGGTGCAAAAACCTACCACTGGGGAGACCTGTGGGACACCTCTGGACAGGATAAAGACTGACTGTCAGACTTTGTGATGCAGCACTACTGCTGGGTGCTGGACAATATGGGTTGTTCCCTGTATGGGCTGTTTCCCCACAAAGGGGAAACTGGAAGGAGCTGGAAGCAGGCAGGCAAATGTTTGGGATAGACCAAAATGTAATCAGAAATGTGTCCACGGGAAGAAGCCAAAGTGCTGCAGGATAAAAAAAAAATTAAATGGTTTTAGAGCCACTACTTGACATATCTAAAGTGTTCAAGCATTCAGACCTTAATATGCAGCACTAACAGGAAGGAAAATTTCTTAATGACAGCATTTGCTACACAGACCTTTATCCATATCAGAGATGCATAACAGGAGCTGGGCAATCTAATGGAGATTAACTGCTCAAAGGAAATAAAAGACACAACACTTCCACACGGCACTGGCTGCTGCCTTAGCTTCCCATCCTCTGGCAGTTTCCCAAACACACAAGTTCATACCGTGAATGCTGAATTGGAAAAGCTGGAGGGCAGAGCTCTTGTGGAAACCACAGAGGGAGAGCATACATGAAGAAAAGGCTTTCTGCATGACAGGATCTAAACTGGAAGGTACTTCTGCTAGGGAAATAGCCCCACATACCAAGATTGAGCCGGGAAAAACCAGCCTTGCTACAGTGTTGTTGATTAAACCTACCGTGATTCAAAGAAGCAGCAATTTGCTACTTAATTGTAACCAGGCACAGAAAGGAAAGAAAATGAAAAGCGTAAGGGAGAATTTTCTCACTGCATCTAGCTCACCTATTTAAAATTTCTGTTCATAGTGATTTATTCCACATGCAGAGTGTAGGCATTTATTTAAATAATTTAAATAATAGATAGATACCTATCTCCAGGTACAGAACTGGGCTTGCTACAAAATACACAAACAAATTAATGCTAGGCTCAGTGCCCAGATTAGAATGTTTACCAAAACAAACAAACCAACTCCAAAAGCTCAGATCTCAGCAAAAGAAAAGAGTCCCAAAGTAATATAGGAAGTATGAAAGTAAAAAGTTGTAATGGACCTGTCTGGAAATGTGTGATTAGTTGTGCTACATCAGCCAAGGTTTCCTTATGAAAAGACCCCGTACATCCCTGTAGTGAGAGGTGGTCCTTGCTGTCTGCAAAGAAGAGGCTGTCCAGCCATGAGAGAGGAGTCTGTGGTTTAAATATATGAAATCTGGCCCAAATTGCATGCAGAACTAGAAACAACTACAGAAGGCTTTCCCTCCAGTCCCAGATTAAGGGATCACACACTGCTGAGATTCAATGGCTTGTCTCTTGAAATTCAGTATGGAATATTAAATGCCATCCTGAGCTTCCTTCTCTGACCTCATATGGTGCCTTCCAAGTCAGGGAAAGGATGATCAGGGTTGAAGCCTAAAACTGTTAATGGCAGGGCTGGAAGAAGATGAGGAAAACCCTGCAGAAGAGATGTCTTGAGAAAAATCAGTCAGCAAGCAAGGACAATTCAGTATCTGCCTCATTTTGTTTGGAAGGAGACAGGAAAGCAGCAGTCACTCAACAGCCTCAGGCCTGGATAATTAAAACCTTTATATAATGTCAGGTAAAAGAACAAATAGTCTTTCCACGGTGTTGTGGTTTAACTCCAGATGGCAACTACACACCACACAGCCAGTTGCTCACTCTCCCCGTGCTGGGATGGGGGAGAGAATTGAAATGTAAAAATGAGAAAACTCAGAAAAACGTAAGTTGAGATAAATACAGTTTAATAGGTAAAGCAAAAGCCATGAGTGCCAGCAAAGCAAAACAAGGAATTCATTCCCTGCTTTCCACGGGCAGCCGTGCCTAGGACAGCAGGGCTGTATCATGTGTGGTGGTGACTTGGGGAGACAAACACCACCACTCTGATCTTTTGTCCTCCCTTCTTCCTCTTCCCCCAGCTCCATAGGCAGGCCATGACACCGGATGCTCTGGGATATCCCTTGGGTTATCAGGGGTCAGCTGTCCTGGCAGTGTCCCCTCCCAATACCTTGTGCACCCTCAGCCTCCTCCTGGTGGGTTGGGTGAGGTGACTGTGTGAGCTCGGCAGTAGTGAAAACACCCCTGTGTTATCCTACACGGATCCAGCTCAAATTCCAAACACGGATCCGTATGAGCTACTATGGAAAAAATGCACTCTGCCCCAGTCAAAACCAGCACACGTGGCAGACTAAATTCGAATGCCTCCTTTCCACTTGCAGCTAGGGGTTGTAGGTTTTTTTTCCTTTACCAGAGCATCTTGAGCAGATAATCAGAGCGTGCTGACATTCAGCAGTAATCAATTAGCGCCTACTTTAGATTAAATTGAGAATATGTAAATTGGACTCCTCATCAGGCACCACAGTCAACATTGCAGAGACACTCACCATGCTCTGAACATATCAAACAGATGAAATGCAGAAGTTGTTCCAAATCCTTTTCCAAAATAGGAGGCCAGGTGAGCTATGTCAACCATTTCAGATTACTTTTATCTTTTTTTTTTTTTCTTTTGTCATTGTTTTCTTTTTTAACTTATTAGCTTCTGGTAAATTAGCCTCTATGATTCTTTTGCCAACCTGACACAAAGCTGACAATTTTATGGAGTTACTTACATATAAAATATGATAAAATACACCACTTATAAAATTAAACCAAGGAATCTGACACTAAAAGGTGCATTACAACATTCCTCTTGCTTATCCTTTGTTCCTTCTCAAAGTGAAAACACAACCACCACCAAGTGTCGAGAGCTCATGCTGGTCCTGACAATGTTCATAATAATTCCACTTTGTTTCATAAAAACACAAAGAGGATAATCCTTGGTGTCATCCCACTCCCAGTGCCAGAGCACCCGCACCTGCTGGTTAGCCAAGACCTTGCTGGGGCCAGCCCAGAAGTCCTGGTACAACAGAAAAGGCTTGCAACAACCACTTATATCTTCAGATACTGAGCAAGGAGCTTAGGAAGAGTCTTATAATTTTTCTTATCATGT
Organism: Anthoscopus minutus; assembly: GCA_013399455.1. Classification (NCBI taxonomy): domain Eukaryota; kingdom Metazoa; phylum Chordata; class Aves; order Passeriformes; family Paridae; genus Anthoscopus; species Anthoscopus minutus. Next base: position 273,797 of record VWYI01029305.1, read on the forward strand.
CTGAGCAGCAAATTTTCTATCAGACCCCATCTTGGGTCAGTGTGCCTGACTTTTCATTATAAACTAAAAATGTTGATTCTTCACTGCCTCACTTTCACAGTACCCATCCTCAGCTGATCACATTTGGAGACAGACAATAACTGGACCTCACTTTAACTGAATACTGTAGAAGGTGCTCGTTAAAAAGAGCATCTAACCTGTGTGAGGATGAAAGAAAGCATGGATGTGTTAAAAATACATATATTTGAGTGAAGTTGGTTTTTAAAATATTCTTTTTGTCTCTACAGATCACCATCTTACTCAAAAGGGTTTTTCTTCTGGCCTCTGAATGCATATGATTGCCAGGACTATCGGGAGTTTGCATTTCATTCTGCTTCAACAAAAGCCCTGTGCTTCAGCCTCCTCTTCTCTCCCCTGTATTATAGGTGTTATAGGTGAGATTGTTTCTGTAGAGACCGGTTTGTCATTTTGTCTGCAATTTACATAACTCATAAGGCATGAGGAAAACTCACCCCTCGAACCCCACCACACACGCACATATACGTGCGTATAAAGCTGTCACATTGTGCCTACAATAGCATAACAACGTACAGCAGACAGATTACTCTTGTCCCACAGTTTGTTTTTGTGATTAGCAGGCATGCCGCAGACCCAATAGACATTAGCATGTCCGGGAAGCACTCACAATAAATTGCCAGAGCTACTAATAATTTAGATATTTTTATGACTGTTCAGTGCTGGCTAATTTCGTCTAATAAAATCCCATTAAGTTGCTGCCTAGTCCTTTTCTTTCCTCCAAGTCCCCGAACGGGACTTATATGCTAATTGCAACCAGTATATGCTAATTAGACCTCATTTCCATTTCTTAAAGAGATAAGCACTGCCTTGTGCCAACCCATCATTAACACCTCCCACCTTTGCCGCAACCTTTCCGTCTGGCTCACGCAGAGGCGCGATAAAGCATCGCTTTCGGCTCCGCGCAGCGCCGAGGGCTCCCCGGGAAGGGGAGACCAGGGATGCGCTGCTCCGCCTGGCAGCGCGGGCAAGGCAGGGAGAGCTGCCCGGTGCGGGAATGCTGCGCTCCCCTCCCCTCGCCGCCCTTCAGGGGAATTCTCAGGAGTCCGGGTCTCTGAGCGGAAAAGAACGCGAGCCCGGGCTGCCGGCGGGTTTGGGTCCTGCGGCTCCCCCGGAGGAGAAGCGGCCCCCGCTGCTCCCCGCACGCCCCGGCAGCTCTCTCTCCATCATGCCCAGCCCACGCGGGCTCATTAGAGCTTCGGGGAAGCAATCAAGAGTTTATCATGCTTGAAGGGGCGGCGAGTCTCCTTGCGCTGCCTAATGTGATTTCGCGGCGCTGCAATGTAGTCGGAATTAGATCCATATTAAAGATGGGTTAGCGGAGAGGGAGCGCAAGAGCGCAAGCGAGAGGCGAGCCCTGCTCTGGTTTTTAAAACCACAAGGTGCCTTTTCAACTGCGGGCTGCGGAGCCCTACACTTGGCTCTCGGGAGGGTGACCTTCAAACCCTCGCGGCAAGATTCGTCAAGAGTTTTCAGGCTGAATACATGAGAATTCAAGCAAATTCTAGGCTGAGTGTTTAGGCCGGCAGCCTTGCTTTGTGGTCACAGGACCAGAGTCTGAGCTTGTCAGCCCTGGGGTAAAAGCCCACCAGGGAAGAAAGGGATCCGTGGGAGTGAGGAGGGAAACTCCCAGGTTCCGTGGTGTAAAACCAGAGCAGTGCCACGGGCACAGTGCAACTCGGCTGTGAGTTTAGGCGAGTAGCTTATACATCTCTTGAAATTACTTAGAAATGCCATTTCCCTCTGCATTTTCCAGAAAGCGAATTGCAGCGTTTTACTGTCTGAGAAAGACAATTGCAAAGTCAAAGGATCTGGGAATATTAGCGATGCCATTGTTTGAAAAAGATGCAGCCTTGAAACATCATTTGCAAATCTATTCATTATTCTGAAATGCTAAATGCAGTAAGAGCAGGTTTAGCATCTGTCTGCTAACTAGCTCCCCGATTATGACCCAGTGGAAGAAGAACGCGGGCAAACGGGGCTTTACTCCAGGAAGCCCAGCCACTGTAGATGTGAAATGTTCCCAAAACATGCAGGCCCCCTGAGCCCCCGCCACAGGCAGGGCTCTTCACATCTTTGCTTTGTGCTGCGCTTGACAAATGAGGCTAGCGTGGCTCCTTATATTCGTGGGTAAAATGACTCCCTGCTGCTGTCTCCGGGAGCTCAGAGATGTTACGCCAGGGATGAATTCGCCCACGTCCGCTTCAAACTAATGCATTTCCCCCCATAACCAAAATCATTATCCGCCTGATTTCCCCTCCGCCTTTCTCATCTCCCCTCTCCGAACGCACACACGCACGCACAGAGGCACAGAGCACACACGCACAGCCGCGTCAATCACAGCTCGCTGCGCGACAGGGACTGAGCTTCCCCCAGAGGGGTCACACACTGCGGGCTGCCGGAGCTCTCTGTCCGGGCAGCGGGACAAAAGGGCAGAACGCCCTCGGTGGCGGTGCCGGAGGTGACATTGAAGCGCAGGCTGGGGACCGATGCCGAGCGGGGCAGCGGCCGCTCCCCGGGGCGGGACAGCCCGCGGTGCTGCCAGCCCTCGCTGGTGCCGCGGGGGAGTGGCGGCAGCGGCACAGAGATGCTCGTATGAGATGGACGAAGAAGGAAAGGGCATGTGAGGAGAAAATCCATCAGTATGTAGAAACCATCGCAAAGGCTACTTTCAGTAAAATTAAAAGGACTGGAGGGGAGCTCCTGTGGAGCTGATCTTTTTATTGCTTGCACATCTCTCTTTATACCTCTCCCTTCTGCTATTACTGATTATTTAACTCTGTAGCTGCACTTTAACTTTAGAAAGAGCTCCAGGATACAGTCGGTTTGAAGGAGGCCATACAAAATAAAATTTTAGATTTTATTGCATTGTATTGTTCAGCATTTTAAAGAGGTAAATTAATCACTAAACTGCTGTTCTGTGCTTTAAACTACCAGCTGTTCAGTGCTCTGAATTACAAGATTTATCCTTCAGGATTTTTTTTTTTAATAATTTTTTTTTCCACTTTTCATATAAAGACTTTATAGGGAAATAAGAATATGCTGGGGAGCGGAGGAGGGGATTAAGAGACAAAGAATCACACCGTGCTTTGGTCTCCATCCCACATCAGATGACTTGGTGACAGCCCTTCCTCTGTGGGCTTTACAGCTTAATTACCTGGATTGTGGGCTTTCCCATTTCCACTCCTTCCAATCACCCTCAGACTTTATTAGTATTTAGAGCATCTTGCTTAAGTCTGTTGGGTTTTCTCTTCACCTTGGCAGCTGTAGTGTTAAACACACACAAAAGGCCTTTGCTAAGCCCTCATCACTGTGATCTGGGCTTAAATCAAACAGCACAAAGTCTGACCACAGCAGGGACCTTTTTTCATTACAGGTAGAAGTGAGGCAATAAAAAGAAATGTGGAGGAGGGGAGCATGTGTGAGTGTTTGCAAATGCCCTCCAAGGTGTCCACAGGCCCCCTCCCTTTAAGAGAGTGTGCAGGGTTGATGAAAGGGGAAAAGGGAGGATGGTGAAGTAGTTATTCCATGCCTTCGAATTCCCATCTTTTCCTTCAGCTTTTCTGAATCACTTCTCTGCAATTTTCACTGAAGCACAGTTTTAAGCCTCGGGTTAAGCAGCACGAGCCATCTGACCCCTTCCCTTTCTTTACACCTGGCTGGTGTGGCAGCTCAGTCACAGCTTCTGCTCAAAGCATCCTCACGCTGCCCAAGAGCAGAGGAGCTCAGGGTTTCTGCTGGGGAAATCGCTGATGCCAGACCATCCAAGTGGGGTGTCAAGGCCTGAGCTACAGCAAAAACTGTGGCTGGGCTTTCCATTCTCCACACAGATGGACAGAATAAACAGAGACAGAATCTTCTTTGCAACCCCAACATTACTTCTTCAGCCAGCCTCCACCAGTTTCTCCCTTATTTCTTTCTGTGTTGTACTGGAGAGAACAACTTCTGCAGAGAGTGGGGCATGAGAAGTGCAAGGTCAGGTTGGAAAGTCTTTGTACAAGGTCTAGAACAAGGCTGAACATTTGGCTACATAACAGAGATATCCATATGAACAGTCACAGCCTGCATTCCACATGACAATGAGAATGGAATGCCTGCAACATGTTTGGTAGCCAGAGCAAATACAGGAGATTCAAGTCTCTCAGTAGCACCATAAAACAGGTTTTCTGAGCATGTTTGGCAGTCAGTCTAGGTTGATCTCTCAGACATTTCTTTCAGATACCAGTGAAAAGCCCCAACTCTCAGCCACTGCCTTTGGAATCTCATCTTACCCAGAGCTGCTGCTGTCTTCCTTCCCATCCAGCCAGAGAGGTGGGGATGCTTGAGTCCAGAGCCTGAGTGATCCTTGCTGAGCATCCTGAGGGCAGTAACACTTCCTACCACTGTTCCTCAAAGCATTTTGGGGCCAAAACTAGGGATGCTCTCTGCTTTTGTGGTATATGCCCAAACATTCTTCTCCATACACATGGGGAAGGCCAGGTTGGGTGGGCACCTGAGAATGTATGTGTGGCATCCCTGCCCATGGAGGATGGGAATGGGGCTGGAATCAGATAATCTTTAAGGTCTCTTCCAACCAAAGCCACTCTATGATTCCATGACACACATCCCCAGAAAACTTCACATGCTATTTTCTTCATGCCTGAATAGCATGGTTCTGGTCATCTTCTCAAATTTTATGTAGCTGGACCCAAACTTGCCATTTCCGCCCTTTCTGTTGCACTAAAAGGGCTCACAGGCTTCACTTTTGAGTGGCACTTGACCATGCAGCTATGTCAGTGCTATTAATTTCTTTGAAAATTGAAACACTCTAATTGAGAATGGGAGCACAGTTTGGCACAAGCAGTGTGATGGGTCAGCAGACAGGCACAGATGATGGATCCAACAAAATTACCATGGACCCCTCCACAGGAATGCTGAAGGAAATACACCTTTCTCCAGGAAAATTGTTCTCTCTCTTCTCACCATTACATGCCCAGTCATTTTCAGGTTAAAAAAAGGAGAATTGGTGCAAATCATTATTTCATATCTACCTAAAACCAAAGCAGAGGAGAAAGAAAAGACATAATTAAACCTAATTTATTCAGGAAGAATTTTATTTCCCTTTGTCTGGATGATCACCACATCCTGCTTTTTTCTTGGGTGAACTCAGATCATCCCAAAGAAAATCGTTGTCTTGTTAATTTGCCTGGGACATTGATCAAGGCAAAAAAAGCCATTGCTTTTCCAAGGGCATTACAGACAGGAGCTGTGGCCCCTTGCCCCCAGGTTAGCTCATTTATTACAACCGGAGCTAAAATGGGTCTTGAGAAAAAGGAGGAAGTATTGCAATGACCCCTGCTTCTCCAGTCCTCTGTTCTGAGGGAACTGAGCACAGCACCTGTGCCTCTTACATTCCCTAAAATACTCCCAAACACCTGGGCACTCTGTCACAAACACCATGAAGGGCACAGAGCCAACCTGGCAGACTCCAGTTAAACACACAGTAAGAGCTTGCCTTCTTCCCTTGAAATCTTATTCAAGAAGAAATGCACAAAACACTAAGAAAGACAGGAAAAAGGAGAAAGAGGTGTTGGCATGACAAATGATGAGCCCAGCATATTCTTATCCCATTGACAGAAAGCTCTTTTAGGATTCCTACTGTCTTACAGCATGAGTGTGAGCTTAAACTGGTGAAGCCACCTCTGCCAAAATGCTGCATGCATTGGATGGCGTGAATCAGGGAGACAGAAGCAGCTCCTGGTGATATGAAAAGAAAGGGGTGTGGGGGTAGGCAAGAGCAGAGCTTTGAGCATGACTGGAAAGAGCAATTTCAGAGATTCATGAGGACAAGTCTGTCCTGAGCTGTGTCTGTAATGCAGGTCAGTGGGTTACTTGGTCACTTCAAAGCCATTGCAAAAAAGCTTGCTTTCATCATGTCATGCTCTGAATTTTAAGTGAACCCCCTGAAAGTTATCTGAAGCATCTCCAAAATGTTCAGATATAGAAAACTTGGTGAACTGAAGTGTGGAGATGATGCAGAAAGTTTTAAGATATTTTATTAATCTGCAAATGTCTATGCAATGAGCTTGTTATCACTATGCTTTTTAAGCCTTTGATAAGGTAAATCAGAATACATCTGTTCCAACAAAGTTTGCCTCATTGATAAAAAAAAATCTCATGAAATTTCAGTCTCAAAATCTTTTCCATTTACTCTGTTACTAGTAAATTTGGATCGGTTTCACAGCCCTTTGGAAATATTACCTAAATTATTAACTTCAATCAAAGGAATGAAGACAATCAGATTTTAAGGGAAATTAATATAAACTTTCCCAACATTTGGAAATAACACCCAAAGACATGTGTCCCAACCTTCTATGCTTCCAACAGAAATTTTACCTTGGAAAGGGCTAATTTAAAAGAGCAGTGAACAGTTTTACTACAACCACAGACGCTGTATTAAATCAATTGTGGTACTTTGTCTGAACTCAACAGGGCATTCCATGAAATATCAAGACCCCAGTTCCCAATTCTTCATTATTTGCTTCTTGCACAGAAGGATGCAAAGCTGCAAATCTCCCCACATCATGCTCTGCACCTTTTCGAGCTACTATGCATAAGAATAAATCAGTCTTTCTTAAATTTCTGTGTTTGTGAGTGCTGTACTGGTGCAGCAGCAGAGCCTGTCTTGTCTGGTTGAGGGAGTAGGCTGGTGGGCTCAGAACTGCTAAGCTGCTCTGCAGTCAGGGCAGCCACTGCTTCATGGAGCCCCTCAAAGCACCTGGCCTGGGGTAGACTATGTACTTCTGCTTCCCTAACCATTATGGGCAGAATTTGAAGACCACCAATAACCAGATTTTCCAAGGGACAAAGCAGTGGAGATTTTCCACATGACAGCCTGGCAATGAAACAGCAAATCTACCTTGGGCATGGAGATAAACTCGGTTTGGAGCATTTTCTGGCCGTTGTGTAGCTCATGTGAAGAAATTATGTGTAGCCAAAACCTGGCACCAGCTTTCCATTGGGTATGTCTATTAATACAAATTGTGAAGAAGCCAAAAAGAAAATACAAAAATTCTTCCAAAAGAACCTTACCCATGATGATATGGACACAGAGACCTGAGAAGCTCTGCAGAGAAGCAAGCACATCATGAGAATGAGTCAAAGCAAACCTGGGTAAGCAATCCTCAAGTGAGCTGCACCAGTAAGCAAGACAGGGGCTCACCAGCAGCAAGGACAGTGTTCAGAGACACTCAAAAGTTACTGCTTTTTCTCTGCTTTACTATGGAAAAATCTGCAGATAAAGCACTGGATGTCCATACAGCCAAGTGCTCCTGTGGGGAGGGCTGGGGGTAGGATATTTCTGACTGAAGGAGCAGACCTGACGACCTCAGCTTGGGATATGGAGAACATATTGCACACACACATATAAGAGATTTACCATATCCATTCACAGACGGTTCTTCCCCACACAGATGGTGTTTATCACCTGAATTTGCTTCAGAATTTTTTCCTGGGGAATTATTGAGTAATCAACTTATCTCTCACATAATCCCTTCCTTATTATCTAAGGCAGAAGCTGCTGGATCTAATAGGAGACCTGCACACAAAGGGCAAATAATGTTCATTATAACTGAACAGAAATAATACTTGCTTTAAATCTCAGATACTGCACTCTACAATGGCATTTCTTTTTTAATCTAACACCACACCAAAATCTGATCCGATAAAGAGAAGTGAAATTGGCCCGGTGCTGAATTTTAGAGAATTAAGAAACCACAACTCCCCCGATCAAACACATTTCACAAGAAAGAAACCTCCCAAGCTTTGCCCATCCCAGATCCCAAAATGAAAACCTGAACATAATGAATATTCATGGTAGAGGAAGGAATAATATGGTCTTATTGAATGCGCTCTGGGAACAGGTATAGAGAAAGACAATAATAAAACAGTATGAAATCTGGATTATATTTAGTTGAAGTTTTACATTCAATTTAAAATCAGATTGGATAGCTCTGGATGAGATGTGATAACACGTGATAACATCATAATATGCTGCATGGGATATTTTTCTGAAGAGTTTTCTCAAGCCATGAGTAGTGAGGGAGCAAAGGGAAGCTCAGCATAGCTTATCCAGATCAACATCTCTCTTCAAGACTGACAATGAGATTTTTAACAAAACCATTAGTCATTTGCTTGAAGGCAATTTGACCAAAATTGATTCCCCTGATCCAAAGGAATTAATTTCAAACACTGCAGGGTGTTTTCATGTAACATGAAAGGGCTCCTTTTGTGCTGCATGAGATTCAGACCCCACAGATCTGCTGTTCTGAAGCTCCCATCTGTGCATGTAAAATCCTTGACAGTTAGTTGTCCAGATATTTAATGTTTTAGAGAAATAGTTTATTACAGGGCTCTGGCACCTTTTCTATAACCATTTAGCAACAAACACGTGCCACCGAAGTTATTAATTACTCTACTTTCAGGAAAACATAAGAAAAGGGCTGCAGAAGAAAAGAAATACATATGGGGTCATATTTGTCTATATGTAATTCTAATTCTGATGGTGCACTGTTTTCTTATTTGCTTGATAAACTGAAGCATCCTTAAGACATTTAGTTGACTAGAATGTCCTCTGGTTTGAACTGTTTTGATTGCAAGGATGTGGTGGGTGGCCACGGACAGTCACAGCACCAGTTGCTACAGGAACTGCCATAAAGAGAATCCAGTGTTTGTGTGTGGATCCTGGGACTGGTATCATTTAGGACATGGCACAACTGAGTTTGTCCTCAGAAGCTGATGGATGTGCTAAGATGCCCATTTCAGATCAGAGTGACTTTTAACTTGATGGTTGGGGAGGGTGTGGATTTGAGTTACCGTGGAGAGCCCTGATAGTGAAGGGCAGGCTACTGAATAGCTATTGTACAGAAGGCATCTGTCCCCACCAAATCTTAAAAGAAAAGTAAGGTTTCCATTCCACTCTGGATTCTAGCTTCCAGATGTGCCATGACAATCCTGAGCAGCATGGAACTCTCTGAGGAAATAAGCCCTGAGTGCAGAATTCCTGGGTTAAAGATGAGGTAGGTCTCACTCTGCTCAACTTTCTCAAGACTGAGGTGTTCCTAAGCATAAGCAGATGCAGAGTTGGGGAATGTTAAAGTAAAAAGTTTGTGAAACACAGGATGAGGTGGACACCTTCAGGAATGCAGATTTGCACCCAGGCACCTTAATTTCAGTTATAAGCCACATTATGTGCATGGGTCCTTTTTGGGATCACCCCTCCATACCTTCTTAGTTTCTGTCACCTTCTTGGATTCTTTCACATTCTGTTTTCATAGAGGACAAAGGGCTTCAAGAACATTTCTGATAAAACCTGCATAAAAAATTAATTGCCTTTTGAGAATACTTTCAATCTTTCCTTCTGTCCTCATTACAGGATTTTAAATAATACAGACAAAACTCTCTTTCCCCTATCAACAAATTACCAATATGGAGAGTTCATTGTCACTGGCTATTCTTGAGAATAAAGAAATTAAAAGAATGACCCAAAATCTTATGCTGTTTGGTAAAAAAGATTACTAGCATACAAAATACATTCTTTAACCTTTCATTTTAGAACATAAGTGAATGATTAGCTGCTTTTCACTAGGAAGAAATATCTACTAACAGCTTTAGAATGGAGCACGCCTCTTGTCACTCCTTTGGAGGAATATATGTTTACTAGATTATAGCTTACCTGGATAAGCAGAAAACAAAGATGCATCTCTGCGCTGTTGTTGCCAAAAAAAAACCAACAGTGGTTTGTAAGTAAAGTTGCACATTTGGGGTTTTCAGCAATTTTGCAGTCAGGTATGGAAGTTATGGGATGTTACATTATAAGCAGAAGTGGTCAAGGTTACTCAGCAACAGCAGAGCAAGAATAGGACTTTTAGCTGAGAACACCTCTGGATTTTGCATCTTCTATTTCCCTTTCAATAATTTGCAAAGCAAAAATGATAACCTTTGGTCAACAATGCCTTTGCTGGGCTTCTAAGAGCTCACCCTTACAACCAAGGGAATCCTTTTCTTTTAAGCAATGGGCAAAAGGGGCAAGGCACTTTGGGATTTCTAGAGGAGAATTAATTCAGGTTGTACAAACCCAGTCAAAGGAAACCCTTTGCAAGCTTTGAGGCCCACTTAGCTTCATTAGCAATTCACAAACACATGAAAGTGATGCAGACAGACAGACTTGGTAGGTAGTGTGAGCTTGTACAACCCTGGGAAAAAAATCAGACTTTGATAAAAAGAAATGTGAAGTATTTTATAGAATATGAAATCCCTTTTGAAGTTTATTGGAATGACTGGGCCCCCATTGAATGCAAAAGAGAAATTTGATGTGCAGCATCAGTTCATACCCAAAAAAGATTTCAGAAAAGTGGCACAAAAGATGAGAAGAAGCTGAAAATTAACCTAAGGAAATATCCTTTTTTGTTATAAATCATGATTGAGAAGGACTTGGGAGCTAAGTGGTTCAGCTTGCCCACAGTAACTTGTCTGTTTGGGACTCAAGATCTTGAAGAGGTTGTGCCTACCACAGGATGATTCGTCTCTTTTTTTTCTCCACAGAAAATAGTCCAGTGTAACCCTGCATTTTAAATTACATAAAACTGGTAACAGATCAGATAGAATTTTTTTCTGCTACTTGTCAGAATGGAGTGTATATCTAAGTTCAGAAAAGAAGGAATGGGAAGAAGAAGGATGTGGTGAGCAAAGTTTATAAAAGTACTTTCATCCCTTGAGGGAAAACCCTATGGACTGTCACAGAAAATAAAAGCCAACAAATAGAAGTTTAGCATCATTCCACAGGATTTAAGAAAACCATATCCCTGCCCTTTAGAATTCACTGAACAGGACAACCTGGAGAAAATCACATTAGCCTTGAAAGAGCAACAATTCTTCATCTGAGGTATTTTTACCTGTATAATATTTCAGTGTCTCACACTTGTAATTATGTGAACTTCATGTCTTTGAGGTACAGCAATCCTCTTACCTCCTTTCACAGATGAAAGAACTGAGAGATGGTGCAGGGTTCTGTCTTAGGAGCAGGATGAGCCAGCAGCAGCAGAGCATCTGTACTTTCTACAGCTGCTCTCAGGGCTGTGACTTCTCCCCTGCAAGAAAGGTTGGTGTGTTCATGGGGCAGCCACCAAACCTCTGCTGGACAGCACAGACCCTGCAGCTCTGCAGCTGCTACAAACAACTGAGGCTTCTCTCAACTCTTATTCAGAGAGGAGAGGAATCAGCTAGGTGGGGAAGAATGGCTAGGGATGTTCTCAGTCACCCCTGAAGGACCCAGGGCAGGAAGGAAGCTGTGTCTGGATTTTACACAGCTTTTCCCCCACGACCATGGCAGCCTGTATCTCTCAAGATCACATTTCTATTTGAATCAAGCAGTGTTCATCTTTTCCACCTGTACCATCACCCTTCATAATGAGAGCATCACAATAAGGGTCTTGGTCATCCTAGAAAAAACAGTACTTAACTTTGTAGAGAATGGTGCAAAACTGCTTATGTTGCTGGTGAAAACAATAAAATGACAAACAGTAGAAGAATAAAATGATCATGTCTCTCCACATATTCCAGACACAAAAACAGTGGCCTTTCTAGTTTTGCATTTCTTGGGTTTTTTGATGAAAGTCTGCAGGACTGTGTAAGAGATTAGAATAAGCCCTTGATACTTTTCAGATCAACTTCCTATTGACAACTAGCCCATAGCCAAGAAGGGCAAGCTTCACTAGAAAAACAGTACACATTTAATCTCAAAGTTCCACATATGGACCACAGGGGGAAAAAACCCCAAAAAACAACCAAAACCATCCTCAGGTCTGCAGTCTTATGCTTCCTACAATGTCCATAAGCTACAAACCGGAGCACAGCAAAAGAGGTAGGGTTCAGCCCCACATATAACACATATATACACAATATTTACACAATATATGCAACATAGGTTTTCTCAAAATGTTTATCTATTCATAGGTTTTCATGTGTTACAAACAGGGAAGGTAAAGGAAGAAGGTAAATATTACATGGGAAACTCCATATTAAGGGTTAAGCACATCCACAGACACAATCAACAATGTGATTACCATGAGATTTAAGACCAAGTGTTTTGATATTTCTAAAAGCCTTCAGGACCACCTGCACTTATATAGTGCACTTATGCACTTCTAGAACTCCGACGCTCAGTTACACATCCAAGCACATTTCACGAGGCCAAAAATCACACCATTACCCAGCAAAACTCCAAACCCTATTGCACATACCTATGATGTAACTAAAAGATTCTTAGTCAGGATACCAAAGGCACATAAACATTGGCAGTGCTGCTGTTTTTGCAATTCACAGTGGCAGAAGGATTGCTGGTGGTTTACAAAACACAGCCACAGATATGCTTCTCTTGGCTCCCTGCCAGCGTGCTGTCCTGAGATCCCCTCTCACAGTCAGGCTGTTTTGGACTTTGACACAATCAAACAGTGGTCCCCTGACAGTCCTCAGGTCTCTGGTTCCAGGTAATCAGACTGTCAGTGGTGGAAGGTGTGAGGCTGAGGCTGAGGATGTGAAGGAAGTCACATGAACCCTGAATCATGAGAGATGATGGCAAAGAGGCAGGGGACAGGTCAGGGAGGAAAGATGCTTGTTGGATACCATAGGAAAGAAGTCTGCATTTCACCCTGTGTTTGAAAGTGATTGTACTTAAAATTTGGAGGCTGAATCCTTCCCTTGAATGTGTATTTCTGAGTAATTCTGAGCAGCTCAGAAAGGGAAGAGTTATCTTGACTCCAAGGTAATTAAAAACCCAACTTTTACAGCATCTGACTAATAGGATTGCAACCTTCCAGCAAGCCTGAAGGAGCTGTGGGCTTATCAGGAATGCCAGCTCTTATGTCATCATTAACTAATGACACCCACCTGGAGATGAAAGTAAAAATTTGCACATGTAATATCTGCTTCTTCTTGTGTTTCCCTAATAGACTTAGAAAACAGAAACTTGTAACAGGGCCCGACCCTGCATTCATAGAAAAATCCTATGAATGCCAGTGTGATTGAGGGCATACAAAGAACACAAGCCTGGGAAATGTGTATGTGAGAATTTCACACTTTGAGATCTAAAATAAAAAAGCTGCATTAAAGTATTACTGTGCTGTAAGTGCAGGTGGTCCTGAAGGCTTTTAGAAATATCAAAACACTTGGTCTTAAATCTCATGGTAATCACATTGTTGATTGTGTCTGTGGATGTGCTTAACCCTTAATATGGAGTTTCCCATATAATATTTACCTTCTTCCTTTACCTTCCCTGTTTGTAACACATGAAAACCTATGAATAGATAAACATTTTGAGAAAACCTATGTTGCATATATTGTGTAAATAGCCATGCAGACAAGTTGGCAAAAGCATGCAACCAAAAATGCACATCACCTCCAGGACCTTGTGACAGACAGGTTTAAATCTCTGCTGTTTCACTTCTGTGCAGGCAACAGCCAAGGTTCATATAAGAAGTTTTTACAAATTTGGACATCAGCCTGAAAACTTTGCAGAGCAGTAATTGATAACTAAAAGAATCAGAGCCTTGAATTAAACATGAGTGTGTTTGAATTCTGCATCGGTATAAACACCTTGTTTCCCTGTGCAGGTGCATGAAGCTATGCAGCCAAAACAAGGGTGCTGCTACTTTCCTTATCCTTCTAGCTAATAATTTCTGTATAGTTAAGGCATGGCTGGAAATAGAGACTTCATGTAGCCAGAAAGCCAAGGCAAGGTTTGGTCAATTGTCCCTGAATTCTGAAGAAGTGTGCACAAGTTTTTCAGCAGCCCTTTGCTGTCAGATAAACCAGACATATAATTTTCTGGTTAAATTAGAAAATGTGGTTCAACTATGCCAGTGCTGTTACACAGGTAATGAATTAGTCATTAGAATTTGCAGTATGTGTGCATTCAGTGAGATTATTTGGAGAACTCCTGATTTATTTCAGAGGGAAATTTAAGGTAATTTTCTCCTGTGGGGAGACTTTGCCCTGAATAGTTTGTTTTCCTCTCCATGGCCAAACACTCCTCCCTAGCCACTTCCCCATTTGAATTCTCCTAAATTCACTATAGAGTGGATGGCTTTTTTCTCCCCCAACAAGATCACAGGAAAAAAAAGAACCTCTCTCATCTGTCCGGCTCTTCGTCACTGGTAAAAGTGATAAACACAAAACCGTGTTCACCTATTTGTTCCCTGGCAAAACCAGTCTGCAGTGTGTCTGTCTCTTGAGTTGTCAGCCCTTCAGGGTGGGGATGGCTTTCATTTGTATTATCCAGCGCTGAACTCCTTGGCAGGACAATGAGCAAAAGTATTAAACAACAGGGACAAACATTCATTACATCTAAAGAGAGTACATTAATTTCCTATGGTTTTTTTGAGTGCTGCTTGCATGTAAAGAGCGTGGGGCCAGGCTCCTGGCTGGAAATCAATCCAAAAACATCCTGGCGATCTGCACCATCTGAGAATCTGTCTGGAATTCTCAGATGGTGCAGGAGTTGAAGGATCACTAATCTCCCTTTTCCCCTTTAAATTTCAAGAAAGAAAGTAAAGAGTCTCCTGGGGTGATGCCCTGCACAACAGCCCAGATACCTGAGATCTGTCCCACCTCTGCTGGATCCTTGTGCAGATTAGCTCTGGTGCCTACAAAACTGTCCAGGAATTAGGACCACCATTGAATCCAGGCTGGAGGTGCCTAAGGCAGGGCTGAACAGAGCCTGTCGTGCCTGGGGCAGGTGGTGGCAGCCCCAGGCCAGGGAGGAATGGCAACAAGAACTGCCCCAACCCGCAACAAGTTAGGAGTTCCAGCTTCACCACTGGTTCCCAGCCAAGGAGAGTGAGAAAAGCAGATGCTTTCTTCATAGGCTTTTTGGAAACTTTTCAAAAAATAGAGAAATATTGGCATGCTCTTTAATCCTTTAATGAGAAATTAGATTTGGGATGGGCTACAACAGTCAGAATTCTGGGAGAGTTTTTGCTGGTCACACAGACTGGCCAGTGGGATTTAGAAGATATGCTGAGAAAGAAAAACATTCTCATTCATCACATTCCCTTGTGCAATTCCACACACTCAGAGACAGGAGCAGACTGTTTTTCCATTATGAAACCTGACTAGACCTTCCTGAGATTGTAGGCAAGGTCTGAGTGTAGCTGAATACTCTCCAGTTCTGGTGAAATCAGTGTGAGAGCTGGGGCTGCCATATGGGGTTTTGATGTAGAAACAAAAGGAAACAATTTGAAAGGAAATATATAAAAAAATAAGGTTTGTTTTCAGGGGTACAGCTCGGAGGAAAAAAATTGAGCCTTGTGTTGGTGACTCAGTACCCCCTAACAGCTGCAGCACCTGCAGCTCATATAAGGTGTGACTGGTGGGAGGGGAGAGGAGGAAGCTGGGGACTGACCAGGGTGCAGTTAGGATTGGTATTCCACAGCAATGCCCATAAGAAATAACTCAGTAACATTTATTATATATTGTACAAGGGGTGGGAGCAGTCAGATAAAGTGAATGCGTGAAAAATCAGGCTGATTTGAACTTTGGCCTGGTTCCTCTCAGTGTTTGCTTGGTTTATACCAGGGTAAAACCACGGCAGAAATCTCTTGATAAACAAATCAGTGAAAGAGGGCTCAGTCTCCTCCTCCTCAGATACTCTTCCAGCCCGTGGTCACTGTGGCCCTTTCAGTCTGTGATGGACAGTGTCTCTGCAAGCATTTGGGTGCAGTTAGATGCCTCCACTAGGGCTAGATGCCACCTTCTGACTAGGCCAAGAGGTATCCCCACATCAGATTTGTTTTCCTCACAAAAACACAAGGAAATGAGCAGCCATAACTCAATTATGCTCCAGAGTGTACTCAAGGCATTGCAGTGAACTCAGAGGAGGTAATTCAGAGGGAAATGGGGAAACTGCCAGGGATCTGGCTGGATAAACTTAAACAAAAGAATATCTGGCTTCTTTTAGACTTAACTGAAATAAATTTGCTTCTCAAAGCTAAGTTCCTAGGCTCAGCTTCTGTTCCCCATTACCCTATTAAAAGGCAGCACTGAGAGATGAGCTTCCAGCAGCTGCAGTTCAAGGTGTGTTTATTTGGTGGCAGTACTGGATTAGCAGATTTAATCTCTTCTCCCTTCACCACTGATTCCTCCCTCACACCACTCATCTGCCATGCTGGGGCAAATGTTTGCACCTCTGTATAGAAAATGGATCTGGGAACTGATGTGGTTAAAAACCAGCAGAAGGTCCCCCCACACTCCCAAGGTTATTCTTCAGGGGGTCTCTTCCCCAGGCTGCCAAAAGGGTGCAAAGGACTGAGCAGGGAACCCCAGGGTCTTCAGGTGCACCTACAGAAATCTTAACATGCACATGAAACCTGATAGAGACATCCCTGCTCACAGCTTTGCACTGTCCAAGTAAATGTGCAAACTTCCATCAGACACTGCTGGGGCTACAGGGGCCCCTCTGGAACCTCTTTTAAATCCAAACTGCCACTGAAAGAACTGGGGTAATATCATCCAAATTTACCCCTAGCACTTTATCTTTCCAGGATGGAAATGACCTCTGCTGCCAGGCCTCAGTAGAGCAGCAGTGCACCAGGTTTGTCACTGGAAAGGGTCAATCAAACAACACAGATTAAAGCAGAACAAAACAGTTCTTTTCAAGTGATGGTTTCCTCCCACAAGATCTTTCCCCTTTAAATTATTCATGCAGATCACCATGCAGTAAAGCACCTTACAGCTTTTCTCCATGCTGAAACTACAACTTTTGAGCAGATGAAAATCCATAGGTAACCTGAAAAAAAAACTATTACTCTTTCCCAAGCCAGGACAAAGGACAACCCATGACTGATGTTTATGCAAGCATCTGTTGAGCAACAGAACCCCAGTGCTGCCGTAGCCAGAGGATGGAAAAGCTTCCTTTGCCTTCTCAGGCCATGTGCTGGCTGTGAGTACAATGTGAGAATGAGCATGGTGGTGTGTTTCTGAAGGGATTTATTTTGGCCCATGTGACATCCTGCCCAGCTTTTCCTTGCTGTCAGCAGGAAGTCAGGATTACAGCTGATCCCCACTGCTGGCTGGGCTGAGGTGGATGAGAAAGCCCTGAGGCTATGAGGGAAGAAGGCTGCTCTACATCTCCTGCGTATTACACTCATCCCTAGTAAAGGGCATTGACAAATTAGCCAACTTTAAGGGTTATTCTAATTTATAGCAGCAAGGAATGTGCCTCTGGGAGTCATTATACCAGGCAAGGGTAATTGGAGAGCTAACACCCTTTAGCTAGATGTCCTTCTCCGAACACTCTGTGCATGAAAACTGCTAAGAAGGAGCCAAATGGTGCCAGTTTGGATAAAATCCCTGTTGGGCATGGCAGTATTACATCCTTAGCCAAAAGGTGCTGGCATTGCCCCATGCATGCAGTGTGGGTCTGTTCTAAGGCTGTCGATCACCTGAGCCTCTCCCCTGGCACACAGAGTCCCTTCTTGTAAAGAACCAAGCTCCAGCCCACTTCATCCACAATCAACCTGGCTCCTGCACTTCCCCCAGCCCCTCCTGCTGTTCCCTGTGCTTGCAGCTGCTGATTTAGGCTCTCGTGTTTAATCTCAAGCACTTCTTTTACTGTTTTGCCATGGTCTCAGCCCCACGGAGGATAAATTGACCAGGGCACATCACTCTGTCTACCCACTCCATTCCCAGGATAAATTTGCAGTAAACGTGTGCAGAAGGGATTATACAGCACATGAAGAGCTTTTCCAAGACGTTGTGGTGGAAGCTGATCACTGTTTGCAGGGTAGATTCTTGCTCAATCAGCCACACCTTTGCTTCAGGTACTATTGCAACAACTGGCAATTCTGACTCTCCCTCTAAGCTTGATGCCTGACTTAAGTAAGTGACAGTATCTATTTTTTAACCACATTCATCTCAATGGCCAGCCAATTGAGTATCTGATGCTCAAAGGCATGCAGCAGAATACAGCCCATCACACAGAAAGCTATGACATGAAATCAGCTGACTTGGATCATTTTTTACAACTATAGGCATTTCCATGCATTTGTTTTAAGAACCACGAAGACCAGGTTATGCTATGTATATGGTAGCTTAAATCTAAAGTAAATTTCAGTGGAATTGATTTCCACTGATATTAGACAGAAGAAGGTAAGAATTAGGCTCTTATTCCAGATTTATAACAGAAGAACTAACAGCAGAATGTACAATTTTATTCCAGTAATAGCTAATGATGAAATAAAGCAAAAATGAATTTTGACAAGCAGCTGGTTTGATAAAATTTATAGGCAGAGTATCAGATTCTCTGCCTCTTGCAATTTACATAGTCATTCAGACCAGCACTAAGTGACTTTAACTCTATTAGTCCAAGCCAAGGGTCTCTCCCACCCAACATGATAAAGGTAAAAAGAATTGTATATGCATGAGAAGTATAGAACCAGGTTCAGCAGAATTACATTGCATCTCTCCTTGTGAAAATTTATGTCCATGAAAAGTTCTTATGTTTTAGTCATATAGTGTGTAAAAATTAAAGAGCTCTCAGAGCTATTCTGGAAAAATGGAATGTTAAAAAGGGGTGTTTTGGGAAAGTAATTCAGCCACAATTTTTTGGGGGGGTATAAAGCTGCATCTTTAGCTTCTGTAAACTGACCTTAACCCAAAAACCAGCTGAGAATCCTAAAGTGTGGCAGAAAACAGGACTGGTAACTCACTGCTTTTTCTACCTTAGGCTATTTGTTATACCATTAACATAAAGGATAATTTGGCTTCTAATATTCCTGATGAAAACCTTGAGGAGAGATTCTGAGAAAGCATGAGCTTATGCCACTGGCAAAACTCTGACACAGGAAAAAGAGGTAAGCATGACTCCTGGAAAAAGCAGAGCTTTGTGTTCTCCTTTCTAGAAAGTGTGGCAGGAGAAGCAGAAGAAATGAAGAGTGGACTGATCACTTCAGACCAGGCAGTGTCAACAGCAAGAAGGAACAAGAAGCTGGCTCAGACACCACAGCCAGGTGTACACCAGGCAGAGGGGCTTCAGTAGTTCTAAGTGCTAGAAAATTTTGTAATCAGTGTTTATTCTGACTAGAGAGGACAGGTAACTTGTCAGAAATATGGAAGCACAAGCACTGAGAAGGTTTGCAACAAGCACACAACATAAAGCAGCACAATGATGCTTTTTCCACTACACCATCTATTTCTCAACACTACAGCCACCCTAATTTAACCAATAGTTGGATAATAAAGAAAACTATTAGCTGAAAAGTATGTACAGGTTGCTGCAAGAAAAGATGGAGCAGAACATGGAGAATATTAGCTAGTTTGTGACTCATCTTGTACACCTTCACTAACTCCAAGGCAGTTTACTCCCCTTTTATTGTGGAGAGATACTTTGCACTTACCATAGAATTGAAATCCAAACGCAGGACTTAACATAAGCCAGATGAAACATTGCAGATTTACATACAGCTTTCCCATGGAGATAAGCCTTCAAGAGACCACTGAAATACAAATTTAGCTTTTATCCCCTTATTAATTCTAGGAGCCTTTTTTGCTTGTAATTGATGAAGATAACACTTTTCCATAATGTGATAAATATATTGCAGTAAATTGCATTAGACATGTGTATGATGTAGACCTAAAACACAAAAGGACATAAATTAGAAGGTAGAAATTAAGCAAGTATTTAGTTACAGCTAGAAAAGTACAATGATCTTTAATTGTTGGCTGTAAAGTCTCAGCCTAAAGTCCCCAGCCCCCTGCCAGGCCTCTCCTAAATTTCTCTGAATGTCCAAACTACCTGCTGTTACAACAGCACTCGTGCTTTAGGTCACTGCAAGAGGAGATGGCCAGAATGACAGAATGGCCACGCTGCAGGGAATGGCTGAAGCCTGGTATCCATGCACAGAGCTGTGCAGTGACAGGACATTGAATTATACTGCCACGAAAGTTTAATTTTCTTCAGCTTGTACAAAACACCACCCAGAGGCACAGAGCACAATGACTTCTTGAGGCCCACTCTGATATTAAGGAAAGGAAAGGGAATGCGTGGAGTGCTGACTGTGATGTTCAAAGAAATAACAGAATAGAAAAAGCACATCCTCCTGTATGCTATGCTTTTCTTGATTCAGAATGCAGTAGTCTGTCCTTCTCTGTGCCAAGGTGTTCCTCATTCAGCCATGGAATATGCACATGATGGTGAATTTTCAGGTGGACAGGTAGAGGCAGCATCAGGCTCCTTTTCCAACTTGGAATGGACTGGAGTATGACAGCTTATTCTTCTAATACAGGTACCACTTATTCTGCTAAAAGCAATAAGAAAAATTCAGTTTAAAAACACCCAATTCCCTTAGGAAACAGATTGAGATAATTTCATGAGATATATTCTGTAAAGCTGTTGCTCCAGACTATGAACAACTGCAACATGAGCAAAAAAACCCTCTTAAATAGCAGGCCAGCTGTCCACAGCACAACCATTTCACATTCCCATGAAATTAAAAGCACAATTTGAACCTGTCATTGCTGAATTAGTTTATAATACAAACAAACAGGCTTCACCTTAGAGTTAAGCAGGTGTTGATTAAAGCAGTTCTTGATTAAAACTCACTCCTATCTCTGCTGCCTGAAAGAAACTGAGCTGCCTGAAACATGCACCTCCCAGCCATGTTGCAGACACAGCCGTCACCTGCTGTCCTGTGTTCAGAGGCATTATGAAGACAAAGTCTCTCATGAAAACAAAACCACAACTCTAGATGAAATACCAAACAGAGCAGAAAAAAACCCAAAGCCACCACTCTGCCAGCTTTTTCAGAAGTTTTCTCTTGCTTCTGCAATAGAGAGCTCCCACACCGAGGCAGGCACTAATGCATGCGGCTGCCCGCTGCTGAGCCTGGATCCAAGCCATAAATTGTAGCTTAAATGCTCTGAATAATCCTGTGACCAGTGGAGTCTGAACTTTGTGTTACAGAAGTCTTCAGACTGTACAGAACAGCCTGGAACCAGGACCCAGGCAGCCAGGTGAAGGCAATTGTGCTTCTCAGGTGCTGATTGTATGGAGGGAAAAGGCACCGAACAGGGCAGGCGCCTCTTCCGCAGCAGACCAGACATCATGCTGGAGCTGCCAGATCTGGAAGCTGAGGCTGAAACTATTCCCAGGTCTTCTGGACTCTTTTAAATTAGTTCTTAACAAGCTTGTCTAGGGGAAAGAGACATTGTCACTACTTGGACTGGCCATCCTGCTGGTAAGCTGCCCATCAGCTCACAGCCCACAGTCATTTCACACAGCGTGTGAGCCCACACTCACACATCAGGAGCCTTGTGATACCCCACAAGGTGAGCCAGACAGCACCAAGGCTGGCCATGTCCTTCAGTCCTGCCCTGCATATTCTAACAAGGCTCTGGATATCCCTGTCAGACATCCCCTGGTGTAAATTTTCAGCAGCAACAGAATCATGAGTATGACACAGAGATCAGCAATGGAAAAAACATCCCCAGACAAAAGCTGGGGAAGGTTTTGTTGGAGTTTATTTAATAAAAGGAGAAGTTGGTTATCACAAGGAATAAAATATCATGTGAATAAAAAGAACTCGTTTCAGCTGTCTGTTTAAACTTTTGTGTGCACCTTTTCCTCTGTAAAAATCTTGAAATACACCTGCCTCCATTTACAATGCGCCGATGTTGCAGTTTACATCCAGTCCTCTGAGGCACTTGGATGTCACTGGGTATTGCCAGGCAACTACAGCTCTCAGTGACATAAAAGAAATTGGGGATCTTCAGCAGAAGATAATTAGTATCTCCATGGATGCTCTGAGAACCCGATTCAAAGAGAGATGTGTGACTTTTCTCTGCTTACACACCCGTATCCCTTGGAAGAGTGACGTGTAAGTACCTACTAACTTTCCTGGTAAAAGCATTAACATTTTTTTTTTGTGATCAGGCCCTTTCTGACACAAGCTGCAAGTCAAACAGAGAATTTCAAGAGTGAAAGCAAAGAATCCATACAAAGCTCTGTCTTTAGCCTGAAACAGCAATGAGCTCATGTCCTGATAAAAGGCTAAGCACTGAGCAGAGCTAGCAAGATCAGAGGATTTCCTTATAACACAGCCTCAGCCAGCTTCTATATTTTGCTTCGTTTCACTCCGTAATAAAAACATCCACTAAGCAGGAACAGAACAACACAGAACAACCTGCCTCAGTGGCAGGCACCAGCCCACCTTCCTGCCAGCTGGCAGGGAAACTTGTGAAGTGGCCAGGGACCTGCCCTGCTTGCCTGTTAGGTGGGTCCCAGCTGCCTGGGAGGGTAGCAGTCACACCACAGGGCCACCCCAGCCAGTGGCAAATGCCAGGTGCTCTTTGTGCTCATACACATGCAGATAATTTGAGTCACCACCCTCCCAGACAAGCCAGCCATAAAAAACCCCACCAAATCCAGGTTTTCTGACAAGGCAGGGATGTTACACATGGTTTCAACATCAGAGGGGTATTTTCCAGAGGAAAAGGGTTTCCCTGGCAATGAGGTGGGTAGGGAGCACAGCGGCACTAGGTTAAAAGGACAGAAGAGTGTGCTTGTGCCTCAGGGGGCACCTGTTTCCTATTTGCAGCTATGTCAGGAGATCCTTCCCACAAAGTGTGTTTGAGCTCTTTTCCTCATGCAAGCAAGCCAGGACAGGTCTGGCATGAGTGGGATGAATGTTTTCAGAGCCACACCTATCTCACAGAAACTTGTGTGGAAGCCAGCTCTGGCAAGTGCCAATAAAACCTGCAATCAGTGGCAGCTGTCATATTAAATGTATCCGGGCTGACTTTCCGTTCAAAATAGTACAGGATGAGGCTGCAAGGTGTGTAAGTCAGTCCATTTTTTACAGGACAGTTTGGAGCACAGGCCTGTCTTCTGTTGCAGTGGCTGAAACATGAGGCAGCCCAGCACAGGGAGAAACTCTCTGATGGACAGGGTACAGCCCTGGGCACTAAGGAAGGGGATTACCAGACATCCCCTCCCCACCAAAGAGCAGCATTTGGGAGAAGCAGTGAAGGGGAAGGTGCTCCTCTTCTCCTTGCTAGTGACTGAAACTAGCAGACTCCTATCCCTGATACCATCTTGGGACTGTCGACTGGAAATGGCTGTTGCAAAACACTGTGGTTCCACTGTTTACTCTGTAGAAGCTACAAGTTTCAGGTTGGCCACCAAAATGAGATCTACTATTTACCCAGGTCTTTGGGGAAATTAAACATCCAGCACAGCACCATAACCGGATAGTTTAA
Source organism: Anthoscopus minutus (assembly GCA_013399455.1). Classification (NCBI taxonomy): domain Eukaryota; kingdom Metazoa; phylum Chordata; class Aves; order Passeriformes; family Paridae; genus Anthoscopus; species Anthoscopus minutus. Next base: position 297,158 of record VWYI01029305.1, read on the forward strand.
AACGAAATCCAAACCTGAAAGTCCTCCTAAGCCTGGATTATGAAAATATGCAAAAACAACATCAATATTCCCAGAGAGATACAGCTGTTTAGTTAAAAGAAGAATTTGGCCACACTGTGGGTTTTCACAGATCCGTCAATATTTATTTGTTGTGACCTGCACGCTCGTGACTCTAAGCACAGCTGAAATTGTTCACTGAATATGTCCAAAATCAACCAACCTTGACTGCAGTATTGGGTGAAAAATAAGCAAATTACATATTTTTAACTTGTGGGTTTTGTCAGGATAAAATCCTATGCAAAAGAATACAACTGTAATGTGATAATAAAAAAGTTGGTTTTCTACTTTTGTTTTAGAAAATTGATCAATACGTTTCTCTCCAAACCAACAAACTTTGCTACTGAGCAAAGGCCAGGCATTGAAAAGTAAATCCAGAGGAGTAATTTTTTTCAAGAAATTGTAAGCAATGGGAAACAAACTATTGTAAGTCAAATGCAAGTGCAGCCCTAAATAGGATTTTCACTATCAACTAAGGTTTTAATAAATACATTTTAAGGCTAATGACTTTATTTTTATTATAGAGACTATAAGGTGAATTGCCATTCTGCTGTAAAATAATCCCATGTAAACCAAATTATGGAGAACAAAATGTTTGAAATTCTTCTCTGTATTTCCCATTTGCTATTTATTCACTTTCTTCTAATTTTGCATCAGGCAGAGAACAAGATGCCTTCATTGCACAAGGGAAAATTTCAATGGCTGTTAATCTGCTTTGATGCTACTTTGCCTGCATTCTTTGCTATGCCAAGGAACCTGGCACTGAGGGCTTCAGAGGGGCAGAAGCGCTGGATGCATTCTGCAAAAGCATTTCCTGAACCACTGGCTAGCTTGTGAAAACCCCCACAGGTTTTCCTTGGTCAAAGTGCCACCACTGCTACATTTCTACACTGAAACACTTTACTGGCAGCAGTATTTTTCAAACACAGGGAGCAAAACCACATGCTCACAGCTCCGGGAGAGCTGAGCCCTGCTCCTCTGTGGGCTCTGGGAGGAGCTGGCTGCTGTGGCTGACCCTGCCTGCCTGGATGCTGAACTGCTGCACCACAGAGAGAATCCTAATTTGTTCTAACAGGATGGGCGTACGCCAGGCTGTGTCCCCAGCCAGTGTAAATCACTGGAGCCCTCCTGAAATCAATGCAATTATGCCAATTTTCATAGATTCATAGATTTTCAAGTCAGGAGGGAGCATTGTGATTTACATGTTGGCTATAGCTGTGATCTATGTTGTAAATGAGGATTTATACCAGCCAGGAGGATCTAGCCCTTCGATGCATTTCAGGAAGTCTCATCTTTCAGTCAGATAAATTCTACAGAGCAGCTGCTTTGCTGCAGAAGATTTTTACCTCTGCAGGAGAATAGCAGAGCCCTGCAGATTCACATGTTGTGCGAAGGGCTACTTACACCTTGATGAGAGACAGAGACGGGCAAAAAAGAATCAGCACAAAGTACTGCCTGGAGCAGAGGACTGGGTCAGGGGACAGCAAAGGTGGTTGGGCAAGGAGGGAATGTGTCTTGGTTTGAAAAGACAGGTGTCTGCTAAGGAAGGCAGAAATCTCCCTTGAAATCAAGGGGCTCTCAGGCAAAGATACGGGAATAGGAAAAACAGTTCTTTACTAGGAAAACTATAATAAACATGCAGTAGTGCAAAAAAAAGAAAGCCAACCAAAAAAAAACACAACCCACTGACAGTCAGAATACAACCAGACACCCTGCTGGTCAGGGTGTTGGTAGCAGTCCCATTAAATGGTGGCTGCAGCCCTCCTGGTGTGACAGATGTGGTTCTGTTGGAGCAGTGATCCTGTAGAAAGATGTAGTTTTCCTCTGAAGGTCCAGTGGTGATGTAGATGGGTCTGGTCTCTCTGGGAATCCAGTGGAGAAAAGCTGCTTTTAGTGTCCTGGGTCTTGATTATATCCAGGTGTAAATGCTTGGCTCCTCCCCCTGGGTAGAGCATCTCCCAATGGGATGATGTAATTTTATCAGTCATGCAGTGAGACTCAATAGCCCATTAACAGAAGAGATCTCCCTGGAGGGAGGACAGGTCCTGGAAGAGATAAGGAACACTGCCACATCTGGTTTAACAGCTGGCCCATTAACAGAAGATATCCCTCAGTTATTCAGGATGGGTCATGGAAGAGATAAAGAAAACTGCCCCACCTGGTTTTAACAGACAGTAAATAGAATGCATGCTTTTGGTTACATCTTGTATTGCAACCCAAGACAGAATGACAATTTGATGGAAAGCATCTGGATGTGCTTTTCCAGATACCTCTGGCAGCTAAATGAGGGCAGGCACAGAAGGCAAGGAAGCAGATTTTGAGGATCAATACCATGTTTTTTCTTCCTCTTGCACCAGCTCATCAGGGAACCTGTAGGCTGGGTGGGATTTTGAGATCTCTCCCTGCTCCTATCAGTTCCTGGATATTTCCCTGGGCATATTGCTGCTTGCCTGGCCTCCCTCAGCCAGCTGCAGACAGCCTTGCCTGCAAGGGACAAAAATACTCCTGTATCCTTGCTTGCAAGAGGCTATGAACCAGTGGAGCCATCAGGTCACTGGTTGCCTCACAGGAGGACTTGCATTGATCATTTAGGAAGGTTACAGTTAGTAGGTTCGTATCATTTCCACCATTTTTCCCTATTTACCCTTTTCTATCAGACAGGGTAGATATTTGAAGGTTAAGATATCAGTCACTGAGGGAGAGCTGCACTGAGATTTGAACTCATGTTTTGCAGTTTACCATGACAGCTATAAATCCCTTTCTTTTGTATTGCCAAAGCATCCCCACATGCTGCTTTGTGACACAACACAAATCTGGGGGAAGGACCTGGCATGGCAGTGAGCTTTGCCCAGCAGCCTGACAACATCCAGGGACTGGCAGTGATATCCTGAAACCCAGGATTTGTACAGGAGGGAAAATGAGGTGCCTTAAGGAACCTTTTAGAAGCTCCATCATCAAAGAAAGAAGAGAATTAAAAGTGATGGGCCCAGTCCAATGCTCCAGGTTACTGGCACTGGTTAGAAAGTCACTGAGAAAACATGTCAAAGCAATGAATCTTGAGCTAGTCAAATAAGTTGTGGTCATTTTGTTTCATCTCACAGAACAAAAGAGAGCTGGCTTGAACAGAGCAGTCCATCTGCACTGCCCAGAGATGTTTGTGTCATAAAGCCTTCATAGGGAAAAAGGATTCAGTCTACTTACAGTCAACTGAAAGGCATCTAGAGCTGGTCACCTCTTTTACTATGGCAATCCCTTTGCTTAATTCTAACTCATCCAACTCAAATCAGTGTGAGACAAAAATTCTGTAGGCTTAGTTAGGGCTGAAGAATTTGTGAGGTTTTGGTGAGAGAAAGGATTCATGTATTTAATTCATGGTCTGTGGGCTGAGGTAACTAAGCCTGGCTTTGGGGGAAGGCTGATGCTTGTTAAGAACTGGAAATTTCTGGGGATTTCTCAGATACATTAAGGCTTCATTTTTGGGGTGTTGTAACTGGATCTGGGATTTCCTGTGCTTTATTTCAATAGCTGTGGTTACTCAAGTAGGCACAGACTAACTTAAGCATTCCTACATGCTGAGATGAAACAACTCTTTCCATTTCTACGCGGTGAATACAGAAAGTTATCTAAAATTTCTCAGGTCATGCAAAATACATCAAACTGCCATTTAATCTTGCCCACAAATGCAGCAGCTGGAGAACAAGGCCTGCTCTCTCCCTTATTTCCTTACCCAGCCCTAACTCTAGCCTGGAACATACAAAACATCTCTGGAATGGAACCAAGATTGTGAACACGGGGTGCTTCTCTTTCCATGATTAATTCAATTCACAATGCTTGAGAAAGAGTCTATAAACACACACATACACACACAGCAGCAGCCTAACAAATTATGCAAAGCATTTGCTTCATTTTTGGTTTTGCAATCAACACTCAATTTGATTAGCAGCTCACTGACACTCACCTGGAAAATTTTCCAAAGCTGACTTTTGCTGCTGGGAATGTACGTTTCAGTCACTCTCCGCCAATGCAGCAGCAACCACCCAAGGCCCCAGTGGGAGAGGAAAAACATAAGGCTGGGAAAGGCACTGCTCATCCTGCTTTTCTGGTTTACATGTCCACTGAATCCCACTCGATTTCTCTGCCAGGTTGGCTTGGACACAAGGGGAAGGGAGGGGACAATTAGCAATTGCCCCCTCTGCACACATGTACCCTCTTGGGAAAAACATCTCTGTCTCTGGAATCTCTTTTGTTCTTAATTGAAGACTGTTACTGCAGGATTTTGAAGCAAGACACAAGAACTGCTGTTCACAACTAGCTATTTCCTAAAAAGTGTTGGTTTCTGACCACTGTTTAATTCCTCCCAATGTCATTGTTCAGAATTACATTTAAAATGGCAACCCAAAACACAAGACAATGGTGCAGAGAATCTGAAGACAAACATTGCAAGCTTGGAAAAAAAGCATATGCACAACACACTGGCCCAGCTTGGAAGAAGGAGACAGTACTGAAAGGGTGAGAAAGGTAACTGGGGATTTTCTGGACAGCTCCTCCTTCTGTGGGATACAGGGATTTCCACAGGGGTTGTGACTTGAGTGCATGGTGGAACTGAGATTGACACCATCAGGATATGAGATAAAGTGCTCCTAAAGACAGTATGGAGAGTAGCTGAAAGTAACTAGAATTACTTTAAGTTGTATTAGGAAGACAGGTATTATTCAGGGATTGGTTACTACTGCTTGATTACTCTAACTCCTCTGAATAAAAACCTGAGCTCAGAAGAGAGTCTGATCCAAAATAAAACCACTTTAGCCTCAGAAGATTTTGCTGAGCACTCAAAATGAAGGGAAAAATTAATTCTCATTAGAAGCAGAGATGACACAAAAATCTGCATATCTGTTTTTGGGGGTAGGGAACATCACTATTTTTAAAGCAAACTTACTTCAAAACAGAACAAAAAATAAAATATTATTGTTTCTGCAGAACCAGAAATTCTATACTTCTGCAACACTGAAGCTATATAAACATGGAATATATAGACAGAAATATGTAAATACACTAGCAAATGTTGCAACAGAAAAATCCAGATCTAAATAAGGAAATCAGAATGAAATGTTTTGACTTGCAATAAATGAAACAATTTGACATTACAACAGTGAAATGAGAAAGTCAAAAGACAATTGTTTCTCATTTTCCTATTTTAAATTTTGATACATTTCCAAAAAAAAAATTGCTTTTTGACAAAAACACTTTTACAAAGAGAAGACCACTCCACTGATTCTTTTTGTTCAACCTGCTCTACTAAAAGCTTCCCACAAAAGTGCCCTAGGAGGTAAATCTTTGTATTTTTCTGCACCTGAGCACTTCTCTGGAAGCTGCTCCTTGCCTTGAATTCTTAGTCTGCTCTGTAGCTCCAAATCTTCCCCGCTCATCTGTTTCAAGCTGGAGAAGAACTCCACACAACTTAAGTCAGCCTACCATGTATTATGGTAGATCTCATATATTCTAATCTAAAAATTCATCTCTGGCAGTTAAAACTATAGCAGGTGCCTATTTTTTATTCCTGGGATCATGGCAGGTCTCGGTGAAACACTGGTTCCACTCAGCTCCCCTGAATGGCTCCGTGTTCTCTCTCCTGTAGTTAAAAGAGATGTGCTCTTCTCTTCTTCCAGTCAATAGCTACAAGGACTCCTCTGACATCGTTTTCACTACTTGACTATCCACAGCAGCAAAGATGAAAAATCAAAGGAGATAATCAGGAAGTAAACATGGGAAGTTGTGTGGGGCCACAAGCAGCGCTCGTACAGCTCAGTGTAAACCCAGGATGCTCCAAGGACCACACGAGATGATCTGGGCTTTGTGAAGGCTTGATTGGAGACCTACTCTAAATGATCAGGAACAGTAAGGAGTATTTGGTGGACAGTGTTTTCCCTTGGAAAAGGAAAGGAGAGCTGTTCTCCTTATTGTCTGAAGGAGACACTGCAGCTGCAGTGGGCTGCAGCTGCTTCTGCTGATGGAAGATACCAACGCATTTTTCACAAAGTGTGCACGTGCCCCAGCCAACTCCCCACGGAGAAAATCCTTCCAGTCTACCTAATTCCTCCTTGCAGCTTCCACAGAACACGCCATTTTTCACTGCCTTTCCACAACTGTGTTGTAGCATCATTCTGTGCTTCCAAACACCTGACACGTCATTTCTGTGATGGATGAAAGGATTTATACCAATTATTATGTGGCCTCCAGAACTAGAGGCTAACTCTGAAATTGTAAAGCACAATCTAATTTCCTGGAAATTCATGTAAATACTAATGCATTCTGAAGCTGAATTCTGAAAGCAAGTGGAGCTTGAATTATCAGGGTGACTCAGGTTTCTGCGTCTTCCACTGAACATTGCAAAGCTCCCCTGGTTTGAAACCTTCAGTCTCTGCTGGCCTACAGTGGCTTTTACTCCTCTGGCACTGGTCAGTTGACAATACAAAGTGCCATGGGTCAGTTTTATGTAACCTGAAGAAAAAACCTTTTCCTGTCTTCTCCATCCCGCTGCCTGAGTGTGCTATGAAGCACGAGATAGCAGGAGCATGAAGTGGGCACTGCATCTGTGCAGCTTCAGTGTTTGCTGACACTGATGAGCCTTCTGCCCTCCTGCACTGCTTTTTGCAATTCTCCTTGTAGGATCAGGCTGGCCCTTACTCAAAAGCCCCTGAGAAGGGGAAATGCTAAAGGAAAAAGAGAGAAAAGGACAAAAAGAACTGATTATGGGGTACAGAAGTGAACTAAAGGGAAGGCATGTGAGGATCACAGGACTAGATGCCTTGAGAGAGAGCTAGATAGAAAGGACATCAAGCAGAGCACCCTCAGTAGCACTCATCACACCATGATGGCATTTTAGGTGCTAGTGGGTGCTCTTCCCAGTGATGTGAGAGGATGATGACACAGGCAGAGCTCCCACAGCTTTTGGGACTTACCACCAAAATTCCCACTGGAGTGGGGACATGGAATTTCCCTCAACATTTTCAGTTCATTACAGTCCCTATAGTTACATATTAAAACTTTACCCTGAAAACTGAAGGAAGCACATGAATCCAGAAGCTGGAGCTGTAAGAAGCACAGCAATTGTTGCAGAACTTGTAATACAAAATACACCTGGCAATACTAGCAGCATTCCAAGTGCTGGTTAGTGTTTGGGCTGCTTAGCATATGGGGTGAGAAGAACCTAAAGGGTGGAGAAGGTTTGCAAGCTGAAATAGGGCTAGAAATCAGGGTTTCTTTAATAGTTGTTTCCCTGCTTTCTCAGGATGGTTTTATAAAGAAATGCATGTACAACACAATCTAAAAATCTAAATTGAAAGAGCTTTGTGACCTTCTTTTCATTTTCCTTTCCCTTTCCTTTCAGGTGTACAATATGTGCAGCACTGAATTTTGCATTAATGCATATAGTGTGAAATTGGTTACTTGAATACAGAATGTAAACAAGAGCAGGATTTGACCAGTAGATAGATTTGTGAAATCTATCATTTTTATGTAAATTGTTGTAAAGTTACCTTTGTACAGAGGACTGCATTTTGACACAGTATCCTTTGTCTAGTGAAGAAAAACCCAACAATGTGATGCACAGCACATACTTTTTCAAGCTACTGCTGACAAACTCTTTCATTTGTCATAGCATACAGCTTTAGGCTGTATTACATGTTATACAGTAAAATCAGTAACATTACTTTTTAAAAATTGAATCCATCTTTTATCATGCAAACCCATAATACAGCTGTTTTGTGTGTGGGTGTATATGTGTGCTTGTGAATTTCCCTCAAAAAACCATTCCAAACTGATCAGATAAAGAATGACAACAGTAAGTTTTTGGATTAAGACTCAAGCTGTTGTCAAGTTCAGGAGCACTGTTTTCCCTTTAAAAACATTAAGGTTGACTTTCCTTTGCTCATTCCATGTTTATATTATTGCAGGTTTGTTACTTCACTGAAGACACTGTCAATGGACATCAGAAAACATGAGACTGAAATCAAGTCCAAAGGCTGTGCCATTAAAATACTGACATAACCCACATGGCAAGAGTGAAAACACACATAAGTAGGTGGCCAAAATCGGGGATTTGTAAAGTCAGCTGACCTTTAGCACTGATCAGCTGACCTTTAGATTTCCACCAAGCAACAGAGAAACCAACTGCTGTAGTAGTACCAATGTCTGCAGAGTTAACTCTGAATGAATGGCAAAAAAGAGGGCACCAAGAGTGGTCTAACATAACTGCTCAGTTGTGCCCAGGCATATACAAACAGCAGATTACCTTCCAGATTAATGAATTAAACGAGTCAACAAATGTCCAAATTTTTCCAAGACCCCAAATATATGAAGTTCCCCATATTGCTTAAGGAGATGCTGCATTTCCTGGGGTCTGCCACTGTTGCCATACAGACAATAATATAGCCAAACCTGATAGGTTTAGCAGATCTGGAACTGCAGTGGAGCAACTGCACAGGTGCCTGCTGAAGGGACCTACATAAAATTATCCTGTAAGCCTGACAAAAGCCAGTCATTTTTCACCAGATCTTATCAAAAGGTCAGGAGGTCCCAAGCTCTGGGCTGGCCTCCAGTTTTATGAGGACTTCACATTGCATTTTTTCTGTTTATGCAGGATCCTTTTATAAACATTTTTCTTTTTCCTCTTTCAAATGAATCATCATGTCATTCTTTAAACATTACAAAAGAAATAAAAGAAAACGCAGGAAAACACACAAGGTTCTGCATAATGTGTATAAGAAACGAGTGTTTATCACTGCATGAATACCTAATTAGACCAGACATGTAGTTCGACATCAAAATAGCAAAACAATGGGTTAAAGCATGCAGCATTCTATGGTTAGTACTGCAAAGATACAGACAAGAATGTGGAACAAAAAGTCTCTGAAGTAAGAACCATTAGGCAGGCAAGTAAAAACCTCCTGCAGAGATGAAGGTGTTTCTTAGCTGGGCAGACACTCTAATCTCTTAGCTGCAGTCCTTCTTGTTCTCCACGCATTCCCAGTCCTGCACTTACTCCTGCCCTCAGAGGGATGTGGGCCTCCAAGCTGAACAAACATCTGCCTGCCTTGGAATTGAATTGAGTGTGTGGGCACTAGGTGCACTTGAGGCAGACCTTGTGGGATAAATGCTGACCTGGTTTGTTAGCTCACACCTGGCATCACACTGGCATAACGTGCTTGCTCTGCTTCCAGCCCCAGCTGGCCTGTGCTGGTTAGTGTGGAGCTTGGGAGAAGGAACCCTGTGATTGCCAGCACTCATCCATGCACCTGCAAGGACTGGTTGCTCTGCACAGAGACTCTCTGTGTACATTTGGTTTTGGGTAGAATTTAGAGCAGCACATGGCAAAACACTCACAAAACCTGTTGTTCTCACTGACCATGGGTTTGGACTTTATGTGTCCTGTGACTTATTCTTCCAAGCAATTAGAACAAAAACCTCTGTCCAAATCCAAATATCAGATTAACCTTAAAAGCATTTCCTGAGAGAGTATGGGGGTAACAGAGATCTCATGGTGTAGTAAAGAGTGTCGCTGTATGAGAAGATGACCTGTAACACATAATTGGTGCATCATGCTACTTATAGGAAGGCTTCACCTGGGAAAAATATCCACAATTTTGTGTCTCTTGGAAATCTTATTCCTAATGGTCTCTATTCAAGCTCCAATGCTTTTTAGCACTCCACCAACAGACACAAGCTAATGAGGAAGATTTAAGAAGATGTCCAACCATCTCTGCCATATCCTTAATATGTTCTCCAAAACCTTTCCTCCTTGATTTTCAGGTATCCATTTCTTCTGTCCAGGAAAAAAAGCAAACCATTCACCAGTATCTTCCTTCTTCTGTGCAAAAACTTTCTCTTTCTTCCACATCCTACTTTCTACCATTCACTTCAAACTCAGTTGATCCCTTTGAAACTCATCTGATCCCTTCCTGAGCTTCTGGAGTATCTCTCATCCCAGATGCAACTGCAGTTCATTCCTCTCTCATGACACCTGGGGATCTGACTCATCATTTTTGAGATTGCTTCTCTACATCAAAGCCTCTTCTAATGCTTGGTGTGTCTGCATGAAAAAGCATGGTTAGAAGAGATGTGACTATCTAGCAAGCCCCGGAGATAACAACAAAAAAAATGGAGACAGGTTAAGGCCATCCATCCACGGCTTTTATTTATTTATATTTTTTTAGTGACCTGGGATGGTCTATCTTGGGCAAGAACAGCAGCTCAGAACAGAACCTGCCTTGCATGAGGAGGTGCTGCAATCTGCTTCAGGCTTTTCAGCTGGTGAGGTGCATGCCACGCACTCTCCAACACCTCCTCCTCAGCAGTGACAGGGACACACACCTTTGCTCTGCCTTCTTACACTCTGCAGCAGGTCTGAATCTGCTCCTGAGCAGCACCCACCTGAGCTGTCCCATCAGCGAGATGGCTAAAAGAGCAAAACCTGATATGAAGAAGCTTGGCAGGAGCTGAACATGCTGGCCCAGCTCCTTGGCCCTCACACACACAATTCACTGGTGGCTGTGCTGCATGCATGTCAGTAGATTAGCTGCCTTAGCCCACAATCCATTTTTGTGCTTCTCAGGGAAGCGTATTCTAACATTCCTCTCTTTGAAAGACCACTCTGAGCACATGCTGGATGTGGGTGCCCTCCTCCCCATGTTTAATTCTGCTTTCTGAACTGTGCATTTTGAACGCTTCTGCAGAGTGCCACGTGCAGTTAGAGACAGTCCCAACAGGGCAAAGGTGCAGGCTGCATCCTGAGATATTCCTCTGCAGTGGAAAATAAACAACAGCCTCTGAGACTATTCCTCTGCCAAAATAATTTTGACATTTCACTGTCACACAGCAGGTGGGCTGGGTGGGGAGGGAACACCACCAGAGGTGCTGCTGTGCCAACCTCAGGAGGCTGGTTATTTTAAAAAGCACCAGACAATTAATTAATTTTCCTTTTAAAAATATTGCAGAAATGTAGTTGGAGGTATTACACCTTCATAACAAAGTCTCTGTTATAAATGAGCCTCTCCTTTTCAGACAGGCCTGTAATTAGATTGCCTGTGGTGATGATGAATGGCTGAGGTGAATTCATTTCGGGGGAAGTGCTCGGCAGCAACCCACATCCAAAAGGCACGGAAGGGCTACCTGCAGCCGCCCCTCAGGCCCCACAGCTGTCCCCCTTGCCCCGACTGTGGTAAAGTCATGGCCAGCCCCTTCCCTTCCTCACTCTCAACAGCTTTGCAGCAGCGTGGGGCTGGATGTGGCCTCGGGAGAACGATCCTTTGCCAGGCAGGCATGGAATAAGGAGTGGAACTGAGAGCTAAGGTGCAGCCACTGCAGCCTTGACAGGACCCCCTGCTCATCCCCCAATGCCCCTCTGCTCCTCCAGCCCCAGATTCCTTTTGGTGGGGCCAGGACCACTGGGAGACTCTGGTGAGGGTCTGAGGGCTGCAGTGCAGAGTGACACAGCCCTCCCTGCCTTCAACAGGAGCACCAGCCTGAGCCTCTCCGGGCAGCTGTGTTACTGTGATTGATGCTGGCATGAGGAATCTCCCTCTCCTCGTCCTCCTTTGCCTGCTCCACAGTAAATGCTGTTTCAGAGGCAGGGCTGGGGGAGAGCACTGTGCCCCAGTGACCAGGGAATGCTCTCTGGCTTTAAACACTTTTGCTGTCAAGAAGGAGAAGCTCACTGGTGTGTTGTAGTGCTTGTGGCTGTGTTTCAAAGGCAACATTTTGCAGGATGCAGCACGTATCTGGAGAGATGTAGGACGGACTGGGCTCAGTCCCAGCCAGGAATCACCCACTGCTTATGGATGTTTGCTGTTCATAAGGGCCATCATCATTTGGCTCTCCAAGACAAACAGCTTGATCTTTGCACCATTTCAGAAGTTCCTGCTTTCTCTAAATCATGACTTATTTTTTTCCTTTCCCTCAACTTTACTGTCTGTCATTATGCGACAGGCCATGCCTGCAAATGAAGAGCTCCATCCAGAAGTAAAAGCTGCTATAAAAAGAAGAAACTGTCCCCAGGACAGATCCATTTGAGTAAATAGTGAGGGCGATGTGAAATGAAAGTTGTGCTGAAATCATTAGCTCCAAGAACATTGAAAGGACTGAAAAGGTATAAGCTGAAACATAACAATTATAAGCTCTGTTGTCATTTACAGTTACAAAAGCTCTTGCCTGGACAAAACCATTGGCAGAATGAGGCAGGTGATGGCTGTAACAACAGCACATTTCTGCTCTGTGGGCTTTTTTCTTGGCATTAATAAAAATAGTCTACTTGGAGGCTGAAACAGCCACCTGCCAGAAGGCCTCTGGCTCCCCACACAGTGCTGTTTGGTGAGGTGTGGATGCGAAACCTTAGGAAGGGTCCCTAAATTGGGAATTTGCAGGCCTCACTAACACACAGTCTGATCCACTTTAACCACGTTTTCACGGGCCTCCCATTCCTCCTCTGGCCCTGAACACTTTCTGAACAACCCTAAAACTCTCAGCATCAATTAATGCAAATGTGACAGGCTTCTCTGATATGTAGGGTAAGGAGTCTTTCAGCCTCATTAGAGAAGGGAAGGGCTTTCCATCCATCTCCTGATTTTGATGGAAATGGTATACAACATGTTTTATCTCTGTGAAACAATAAGAGCGAAGGGGCTGTGAGCCAGGGCCGCCAGCTAAGAGTTGAAGATGAAATTTAATTGGTTAGTAACAAAATTTTACTGCTGAGACAGCTTGTTTACATCTATTTAATGTCATTCCTTCCTGAATTTGTCTATCAGGGAGTGCTGCCTGACTGCTTCAGCCAGATAACAAACTGGTTCTTGCCGCTTACAGATTTATCTTCTCTTCTGGCCACCAACAGCCTCTTTTCAGTGTTTCAGACTGTGTCTGGAGGCATCCTTTCCCATTGAGCTGAACCAGGATGCCTTCTGTACCTGCTTATACCATAGCCTTTCCCCTGCTGGTACTGCTGTTTTAATCCCAGCCCTTATCTCTGTGCCTTCTGTTTGTCCCGTAGCCCTTTGCCACTTTGCACTTCTGTATTTCCCAAACCTGATCTTTACAACCCCTGAAAAGTACTTTTTATTTAAGTGAGACATTTCAGGTCAAATGCTAAATTGTCAAGGACTTGGGAACTGGATCTCAGGAACATGGAATTATTGCATGAGCTCCTACTTTGAAGGACTGAGCCTATAATGCACTCAAATTTTCCAACATTTGCTTTTGTTTGAGCTGTAGCTGTCAGCTCCTCAGCATGCCTTTAAAAGGCAAGAGGATGGGGAAGTGCATTTGTGCAGCTTGCTGTGTCTGTGGCATGGTCTTGCATGCTGCAGGCAGAATCAGAGCCCACATGCAGCAGACTCTGACCCAACACTCTTTCATGTCTGGGTTTGCAAACATCAGAGTTCAAGCACAAGAGGGAAAAGCAATGCAAGCTGAGCAAACAAGACCATAGTGCACCTGTCTGTGTGCAGAACCCCCCAAAAAAGTACTGGAATTGGGTTTGTTGACATTCAGGTGATGTGCCCAACAAAGAGCAGCCTGCACATCCAGAGGGCACACCGAGATTGGCTCTGCAGTTCAAGGGGGAAAAATATGAGACAGTATCACTGAAGTGCTGTTGTAGGAATGCTGAAGGCAGTATTCCTTCTGAATTCCTCTGAAGCAGAGTCTCCTGCTCCACCTCTACAGTTTTAAGACCATGTCAATATTCTTTACAAATGGCTCTTGTTTCTGTTGCATTGTAAAATAAGGGAGGCAGCAGTAAGGTGCTTATTTTAAAGTGGGAGGCAATTGTTTATTGTTTATAAGGTGCTAGAGGAACAGTCAGATGTACATGAAAAAAAGCTGGCATAGCAAGATTTTAATTTGAAAGCTCAACAGAAAGCAATGGAGTGATTCTTTAGTTAGCTTTGTACCTGGGTGAATCCCAAATTTCGCTATTTGGGTCATGTTAGAAGGATTATTTAGCCAATGGAAATAATCCTGAGCACTTCCAAATTCTTCAGCTAAGAGCTGAGGAAGTTGAATCAAGATAAAAGGTCTTGTAACAAAAATAGGTGCTGGCATGGAATAGGGATTCCAGCCCTCAGAGTACTGCCATATACATGTTTCTCATGTTCAGGGAATCTGTTCCACTGAGACCGAGTCAGAGTTATTTCTTAAGTTTTAACTGTTGCTTACATGAACTTCTGAGGGTAATCTGCTACAGAGCTGCAAAACAATCAGTGTTGCAGAGACCCTGAGGCTCAGCTCTTTCTCTGTGAAGCCCTCAGAACCAAGCTAGAAGAGGAGCAGAGTTTTGCCCTGCAATGTATAACGCGAGTGATAACAAAAGACGTTGTCAGGAGGTGTAAGTAGGCTAAAGGAAATGAAGAATATTTTTCCAGGAAACAGAGAAAAAAAGGAGCTCATTAAAATGGGTCCTGTTGAAAGGAGGCTTTGGGAAAAAGAGCACACCTTTTCAGGAGTCGTAAGAGTGCTTATGAGAGCCACTTACTTTCCATATCTATTAACTGGTGTTTGGGATTTTGAAACAGCATAGAAGCAAACCCTCAGAGCCTCTCACAGTGACGGAGCTTTGGAAGATAGCACTGGAGAGGAACTCCTCAGGCTAACAGCAATGGTGATATCAGATCATCTTTTCTGTGGGTGAAGAATAGCAGGAGCACAGCTCTACCACAGGAGATGTTTGATACCATTCCTCTGGAACCACATTTTGTCGGTGGGACCTTAGACCAAAAGGGGCGTGTGTCAGGCCCCATGCTGCCACAGGCCTCGGGAGAGACCCTGCAATTACCGACCTGTGACAGGGCTTTTAAAGATGGTGTTGCACAGATGGCCAGTTGGTTTTGGTTTTAAGTGAATTGCAGGATGTTCTTCCCCATCCCCTGGGGCTCTCACACCCATGTGCTACCTCTACACAACAAGGCCCTTTCCCCCTGGGGAGTAGAAAGGAGAATACCCTTCACACAATTTTGCTTCGCCCATAAGGGCATCAGCCAGGCATGACGTATTCATGGCAACTAACAAGGTTTGTAAATACACCATGTCCAGGAAGTCAGTGGTGGCAGATGTTTTTTCTCCCTCACTGCACACAAGCCTTGTAAGCACGAGCACTCTTTCAGCATAGTAGCAAAGGAAAAATACGGTGGTGGCTTGCCTTGGAAAGAGAAAAGGCATTGTCTAGAGATGAGCTACTCATGCTGGTGGGGGCAGCTCATTTGGAAAATTAAACATGACCTTTTAAGCAGAAAATGAATGGATGTAGAGCAGACAGCCCATCCTCTGTGTGAGACAAAAATGTTGCAATCTGGCTGAAAGCACCCTGTGCTTTTTTTGAACTCTAGATACTATAAAAAGCCTTGGGCACGTGATTTTGCCTGGTTCCTCTGAGTATTGATATATGCGACTGTTCGCAACGATAGAAGCAGCGGTGTCTAATAATAAACACGGTGCATTCTCAGCACTTGATGGATAAAATTTGGCCCTGGTGCAATCAATAAAATTGCACAAGCCTGACTTTCTGCTGTCCCCACCCTGCAGGTCCCCACATGCCCCTTTTCCAGTGGCTACAGCCCAGTCAGCTCTGAAATACCTCCTTGGAACCCTGGCAGGCTCCTTCATCAGACCGAGCTCTGGGTCCCACTGCAGACCAAGCTTCATCCCTGACTCCTGGCAAGTCTTGGCTTCTTCCTGGGCTCAACCTGGTTTGTAATAAGAGAATAGTCAGGATGTGTATGAGAAGCTCCCTGCCTCTGGGGCCAATGCAGGAAGATCAATATCTCTTAAGAAGAGATTCTTGTAGAAGAACAAGACCCAGAGCTAAAGGAAACCTCAACATCTGCAGAGCACAAGAGGTGCACAGTCATTGCTGATTCCACTGAAGCACTTGAGCTGAAGAATGAGCTGCAGAAGTCTCCTACTGCATTGCAGAAGTCAAGTCTGTCTTCTCCAAGGTTCCCATCCACATCACAGCCTCTACTGACCTCTCCTTGGAAGTGATATGACCTTCCCCCCAGAGGCGAGGGGCTGGTAGTGAGCCAAAGCTGCCACATACTCTATCAGTCTGGAGTTTTCCACTGCCCTTTAGGTCTGCTGCTGCCTCCATCTGTCAGGGCCATTTAGCTGCTGCGTTTTGTCACAGTCTCAGCCTGGAGATGTCAAAAACCCCCAAACCAGAGGCATCTCATTCTGCCTCTGCTTCTCTTCTTTCCAGACAACCTGTGAAAGAACACGGCTTTGTGGCTATGCCTGCAGCACCAGGAGACAGCATGCTGCTGTGCCTTCTGTCACAGCAGCCCATAGCAAGCCTTTGATTTCAGGCTGCCCACCTTTTTTAATATTGTATTTCAGTCATCCAAAGCTGCATGGATAGAAGAGCCCACACCCACACTGGCACTGGTTTGGAGACTCCATGTGTACATTGGGTTTTGGTTTACTCACCACCACTTTAAAGTGAAGCCAAACCATTCAAGGAATGCACAGGCTTGGTGCCCTCCTCTGCACAGCCTGTGTAACACTGGTTTCCAGGTATCCAGAAAGAAGAGTATGTTGGGGAAGAAGGGCAGGAATGTGCCAAAGCATCAGGCTTTCATTTCTGTGTTTACATAAAGAGAAAAAAATGTAAAATAATGTTTAAAACCCTTTTAAAAATACTAGGCATGCTCTTTCTGCTGACCTTGCATGAAAATGATAATAAAAGAACCTTTGTAGTTTACAGTCTTTTTTAGTTACACTTCTTTCGTATGGAGATAAAATACTTGTTGGTACAGTGAGTGACAGGGAGAGAAGTGATACTAACAAGTGTCCAATGATGTCATCCCAGGAGAAAAAAGGGAGAAAAAGAACCAGCTGAAGATTAAATAAAATAATAGAAATATGTATTTTCATATTAAAATGTTGTAAATATGGACATGTAGAGCCATATCACTGCTGGGTATAAGTCAGCATAAGCCTGCTGACATCAGGGATGCTATATGCCAGTTCACACTATCCAAAGAGCTTTTCCTTTAACTATGTTCTGCTTTCAGCCAATGAATTCCCAGGTATAATTTCCAGCCTGCAACTAGACTGTGTATGCAGGTTTACAGCAGTGATAAACCAAGGGACTGGAGGGAAGGCTTCCTGTTTGAGAAGACTCTGCTCAGCTGTGCCTCCCTACAGTGTGTCTCAAGAAAACAGTAAAAATGTTTGTCATTTCAAGCAGTAATCCATTAGCTGTGAGGTAGGTGCATAAATATCATCCTTATCTGGCAGACAGGAAAACTGCGTTCCTGCAGGATGTAGCAGGTCTGTGGCAAGCAAAGCCAGACCTCCAGTCTTCCCTTTACCTACCCCAGTTCTGTGACTTCAGCTCACAGGGCTGTCAGAAAAATACTCAAAGAAGGAGCACTTTACCTTGAAACAGAGCAGATTGCACCAGGCACAAGACATTAAAAGAAACACAAACCAAAAGGCAGAATGCACTCAGTGCCCCTGCAATGTCTCCACTTATTTACAGGCCATTTCAAATCAGCCAAGTTAAACACTGCCCTGCACTATCCCCACACTCAGTACATTCCCCAAGGACACGGTTTAAAGGCTTTCATCAAGGCACAGCTTAATTTATTTGTTTGCTTCTCCCCTTGCTCTGGAGAAAGCATTTTTGTTTAAATGGGGAGAATAAATAGTCTCCTGACCCTTCTCTCCGCAGCACGTGCTCCTGCACTGCCCTGTGTTTATGAGGCTAATGGGGGAGAATGCTGTGGGAGGCCCTTGTTAAAACACTGGCAGTGCCTTCCCTTTTGTAACAGGATGATTCAGGGATGCATTGTGTTTGCAGAAGCAGGAAAAGGAAGAGAAGGCTAATAAAAAAAATCCATTATCGGAGCTTTCTGTGCATAAGGACAGACGGGCAAAATGCAGGGAAAACAACAAATACCTTGGAATAAAGAGCCCATGATGGAGATAAATAATCATGGGGCTCATTCAACAAGAGCCTGCTGTTTAGAAATCCACTGGAACAGCTGCAGCTTACACGTCATTATACTTCTGATCAGTGAGCATTAGGAGCCTTTTTGTGAGTCCCTTGTTTGTTATATCAATCATTGCAAAACAGACTCTATAGACCTAAAACCACACAGGAAATATGGGGACTTCTCCTCACCCCAACTTTGCCAGTCAGTTGTCATTTTAATCTTTTTAGCTCCACCCCTTTCTTTTCTCCAGTGTTCTGAGGTTAAATGTACATCTTCGTCATCAGACCTGTATGGTTTTCTTTTTGCTTTTTAAATAATCTGTTAGTAGAGTTTGATATCATATCACACCTTCTGGCTTGGGAGACGCTCGTGGAGATCTGGAACTATAAAGGTAGGGTCTCAGGTCTTACACATCAAGCTTATTTCTGCACTTATTTATGGCCCTAGCAGTATCTTTGCCGTGTATTAACATGCTGTGCAGGAAAAGATGTTTTTCCCTCCTCTAATTCTTTTGGGAATGCGATAAAGGAAAATGGCATATCGCTAAGAATAGAGTAGAAGAAGGCCCCTGGATTTTACTGTGAAGAGAAAGATGCATCACTCCTTCACAAACAAGTAGAAAAAAGGAATAAAGAAAGAGCTGGGACCCCAACAGACTTCCTTTTATCACAGACATCTTCTTCAGTCTTTGGATTTAGGGTTGGGTGAAAACCATTTGTGCCCCTAAATGCACCCACAGGCTTATCCATGAAGTGGGCTTGCTCCTGCTTTCCTCATGGTGACCCCTAAGCCACACCTGGTGGCTGCACACATCAGCCACACAAGTGACCTGCAGTTCCTGGGGGGAAGTTGCAGTAACCGAGCCTCCCCCAGCAGATGCTGAGCTGGACAGGAGAGGGCAATGAAACTGTTCCCACTGCCTCCTTCCTGCTACTCATGGAAGTTTGTTTGTGAGTTGGTGTTGCTGTGGCTCCTCTGCAGCCACAGACCTTCTATTACAGAATTACAGAACCACAGAATCTGCTGAGTTGGAAGGGACCCACAAGGATCATGGAGTCCAGCTCCCTGCCCTGCACAGCGTTGTCCCGATACTTCTCTGAGATGTGTGGGGCCTTCTGTAGGTACAGATAGTTCTCATGGAATGAGGTGTGTCCAATCATTTCTGTAAAGCTTTCTGTGGATCCTCACTGGCTCAGTTGTTCAAATACCAACACAATTCCAGTAAGCCTCGATTTCTAAACCAGATTTTTATTTTCCAAATTGCTTGCTAGTTCCAGATTTGCCCTGCCACATTCTGATGCCATACCTCCCCTGCCACCTCCTTGCCAGAGTGCCAGTTTCTGAACAGAAGGGAAACCAGAGTGTGCTGACTGATTGTGACAATGACATGCTCTGGGATGGCACACCATTTGTACCTCTGCAAAGGCTAGGATGTTCTGTGCCATACCCTAGAATTCTCCTGTGGATGCAATCTCCATGGATTAATCACATCTCTCCACAAGAGAATCTTAATTGCATGATTCGTCCCTCAATATCTCCTGTAAGGTCTGTTACTTTTATTCCCACAACCTTTCATTGCACATGCTTTGGTATGTCTGTATCCCAAGATAAGCCTTTATCCTGCCAGGATAGAGATATCTAAACATGTGCATCCTGTGCCTGAGAGAGAAGATCTCTGGAGCTACATCCCTGGGGATGGAATAGGTCACATGGACTAATAGGATGTTGAGTTTTACGGGATTTCCAAAGGGGATTTCTAGGCAGGGCTGTTGGCACAAGGGAAGATTGACAAGGAACTTACTAGAGTAAGGGGCAGGTATCAGATAGATTGACAGGAGGGTACAGGCTAGGACTAAACCATCAGCCTAGGAAATACCATTAACAAAAATCCTCACTACAACACCTAAGCAGCAGGAGGCTCCATGCCCGCTGGGCTGGGCAGTGAGGGCCATATCATGGTGCAGTCTGGTCACAACATTTTGTAACACAGCAGGCGACTTCCAGCCCAGGCAGGGCCAGGAGGAAGGATTTCCTTTCTTCCATCTTTCTTAAGCAAGATTTTGCTGCAGCAAAACAAAGCACCATGAGGGACCCCAAACACCCAGACTACCCTGGCAGCCTGTTACTTCACTGACAGATGAAGGATCTCTGTCTTGTTTTGTTTAACTGCTCCATTTTTTCAGGAGCAGAGGGGAAACTCAGTTTCTAGCACAATCAGTGCAGGTTTGGTGTACCACTCACAGATCCCACCTGGCCATTCTCCACCTCTGCCTGATTTGCTGCAGATGGTGTGGCCCTTCCAGTTCCCTGAGGAGGGGACATCTCTGCAGTGGCAGGAGTGACCTGTGCTCTCTGCAGGTGAGATCTGTGCATGGTACGCTGGTCCTCTGCCCATCCTGCTGCAGACACATGGACACAGCTGTAAGTGTGGGATTCTCTGGATGCTAAACTCCTTCTTGCAGGTCTTCTCGATATTTCCTCTCTCTCCTAGACTATTAACTTCCCAACAGTGAAAGGGTGACAATGCAGCCTATCTGAGCAGTGATTAGCCATAGCTGAGCGGGCAATCCACGTGCAAAAATGTAACACGCTGCGTTTCCAAAACGTTTGTTAAAGATCCTGTGTGAGATAACATAATATTACTTAGAAAAATGATGTGATATAATTGAAAAGGCCTCCTCCTCTACCCCCATTACCTGCTATTGGTTGTTCCCCACTCTCCTTGGAGCTCTCTGGCAGCACACAAGCAAATAAGCAACATCAATCACTTACATTCACTTCAGTTTTCTTTTTCATCCTTGTTGTTTAATTTAAAAATGCCCCAAAGTTGTTATTGTGTTCCCTCACTCCTAATAAATAAAAAAACCCTTAATAAATAAAAAAAATCATGAATTAGTCCTGACTTGCTTGCAACCTGCCTGACTAAATATCTCAAGCATCAGTGTTCCAGCCATCACATCCCGAGTCCCTGACACCAAAGCTATTCCCAACAACAGCACTGGAATAACTTCAGCAAGGCAGGTAGCTTCTCCTGGAATCATTCATAAAAATGATTTATTATTTAAGAGGGCAAGAAAGGCCACTGGGATCTGCCACTTTCTGCTCAAGAAAGAAACTCCACACACTGTCTGTGTTAACCCTGTAGAATACAGTTACATACATGCCACTAGAAATGACTCATAATTAAAAATTCTCATGTGCTCCATTAGAACTACCCCAGGGATTTTCTAGAGTTCTTTCACTGTCTTTGATTTTTGCCCTAGACAAACAAAAAAAAAGGAAAAAAAAAGAAAAAAAAAGAAAAAAAGGAAAAAAAATCATGATCAATCAAATACAGACTTTCTAAAGATGATAAATATTGCTAGGTCAGGAATATTTTCCAACATGGCTAGGAAAGTGAGTAGGAAATATTTATTCAAAATGGTTGTCCTCTGGGCAGTGTAGGAATAATTTGGAAATTTTAATTCCATAACAAAAACCTCTTCTGTACCGGACAGCAAATGAACTGTAACTCATGGTAACAATGTTAGGCTAAAGTCTCAATATCCACAGAATTTCTCCCTTCAAGCTGCTTTGTGGATCCTGAACACCAAGACAGAAGGACATGAGAACTGTGAAACCTGCTCCTTTGTCCTCCTGTAAGTCTCTATGGCTTCTGCACAGCTGGCCAGGGAGGTTGCTGGTGAGGGTGGCACATACCACTGGCCAACCTCACTGCTGGAACTGTGAGCACCCAAGGAGAGCTCCAGGGCCTGACCCAGATCAAGAGATTGATTGCTTCAAGTAAACTTGGAAAGAGCATAAAATAAAAATGCTGCTCTCATGGTTTAACCTGGTGGGCAGCTCAGCCCCATCCCAGGCACTTGCTCATCCCCACTCACAGGTGGGATCGGGGAGAATCAGAAATATCAAAGTGCAAAAAACTGTGGGTTGAGCCAAGGACAGCTTAAAACATAAAGAAAAAGCTGCACATGCCAGCCAAGCAAAGCAAGGAATCCACTCCCCAATCCCCACCTGCAGGTGGTTCAGGTTCAGCCATCCCCAGGAGAGCCGAGCTCCATCACACCTGACGGTGACTTGGGAGGACAAACAGCGTCACTCGGGTGTCCCCCCTTTCCTTCCTCCCACGGCTGCCTGCTGATGCCTTGTGCTGTGGGAGACCCTTGGGGCAGCTGTCCCAGCTGTGAACCCTCCCAGCCTCTCGCTGGTGGCGGTGAGAAGCAGAAAAGGCCTTGACTCTCTGGAAGCTGCTCAGCAATAACAAAAACACCAGTGTGTTATCAACACTCTTCAGCATCACAAATCTGAAACAGAGCAACACTGTGAAGAAATTTAACTCTATCCTTGCCAAAGCCAGTCCAGCTGGAATATCTGACTGTGTTTAGACTTCCTAAAGACCTGTGACAGCTATTCTGATGTGTAGTTCAAGAGCATGGGGACTCAGCCCTCTGCTTTCCAGACCTTCTTGTCAGGTCCCAGGGAGCCAAAGCAACCAAGGCAAACGTTGCCAGGGTCCAGCCTGAATGCAGTCACTTTTCTGTACTGGGAAGTGAAGGAATCTCCTACCTTGAGGGTTTTGGTGTTTCTGTTCGACCTTGCAGGCATTTCCCCTTGCCTGCTCCACCCAAGTAGGATACTTTGGGATGGATATCTAATTCTCTGGGGTGTTCACTGCAGACAAGCTGATTTAGCAGTATTCAGCAAGGGGGTAGTGTCTATGAGGCTGAAGGATGTCTCCCTAGGAAAGGCTTTGCAGGCAGACAGCTTATCCATACCCTGGCATAGCTTCCATTAGCTACTAATTGCCCTCCATAAAGGTTACCTCTGTGTTTCTCAGCCTTTTCCATGCTGTGACCCCTTGTCTGGAAACAGCTGAAGTTTTTTTACACCCCCTCCCTGACTTATCTCCCAGAAAAGAAGCAGTAGGGGAGTGACTAATCCCCTGCCGCAGGCTCAGCCCAGACTCCAAGCTGGGGCATTTGCATTACTTTTTAAACAGCATTTTAACACTGCAGCAGCAGTGTGGTATATGGAAGAGTTTTGCTCTGAAAAATGCTGCCTCATAGTAGAGACATGGTCTCTCAGCCTGCAATCCAATATACCCCCAGTAACAGCTGTGATGCTCAATGATGGATTAGTTTGGGTTGGGAGGGACCTTAAGGGTCACCTAGTCCAACCCCAGCAGTCTCCGGGTCAACATCACTCTGTCTAATCAACATTAACACTGTGCCCTTGAGAGCTCAGCACACCTGAGGGAGCAACAGCACAAACCTGTGTTTGCTGTTGGATCCCATGGACAGCGACTGACTGCTCTCTGCAGGGCCATTGAACACCCCTCCAGCTCCAGCTATGGGAGAAAGAGAGCAAAGCCAGCCTCTCCCACTGCCTCTCCTCCCAAGGCACAGAGCAGAGGTGCTCTTCCCCATGAGCTGAAAGCAATGGTCTCCTTGTCTTTTGAGTGAAAGGTGTGCTGCCTCAGCTGAGAGGTGGAGACATTGCTCAGAAGGCTGAGCAAGTAGCCCCTGCATGCCCAGGAAGTCTGGCAGCAGAGCTCTCACTAAGATCTTTTATTCTTGTACTAGGAGATGGAATTGATCTGAGGATTTTGGAATTATTACCACTTGTCACTAAGATGAGTGGCCAAAGTTTCACAGAAAAGAAATGTGTATGAATTCAGACACTCACATAACATCATTCACACACACACCCCTGAAAAGCACATTTATTTCTTCTGTGTTTTATTTTGTGTGTGAGTTAGACCCAGCTGCTTCCTTGGCAACGTATGTGTGCAAGAGGCAGAACTCACACTAGGGTGGGCTGATGCTGCACCTCATATCTTGGCTCATGTGGAATTTGGCCAAAGGAGACCTATTTGGGTCACATCTTTTTGTGTTGGTTCAGTTTCAGTTATACTGGAAAATTACAGAGGCAGAATGAGGACTCATGAAAGGTGTCGTGTTTTGCTTTGAAAAAAGTTGGAAGTTTTAATTAAAGCGTGTGTATGTAAGAACAGTACAAGCACAAAATGACCAATTTAAGGATGCTTGTGCAACATTTTATATACCTAATTTCTAAGCATCTGACTTCAGGTTGGACATCAGGAAGAATTTCTTAGTGGAAAGACTTTTTAAACATTGGAATGGGTTGCCTGGGGAGGTGGTGGAATCATCATCCTTGAGGTGTTCAAGAAATGATTGGATGTGGCACTCAGTGAGTGACATGCATTGACAAGGATGGGAGTCAGTCAAAATCTGGACTCAATGATCTTAGAGGCCTTTTCCAGCCTAAACAATTTTGTGTTTGTGTGATTCTCTTAACCTAACCAGGACAATTCTCAGGGAAGACATGGAGGACCTTGCTGCCTTTCAGCACCTCCAGCATGCGGTGCAGCTTGGCAGCCACGTCCTTCCACACTTACACAACTAAACTCCTCTGCCCCAGGGGCTGTTTTAAAAGGAATGGCTGGGCAGTGAGAGCAGCTGGCTAGGAGTAATGGTGAGGTGAGGGAGGCAGTCACCCTGCTTATTTTACATGGCATCAGGCTGTCCAGTCTGTCCTTATAAAAAGGAGGCAGGTGGAGAACAGAAAGATAAACGGAAATGTCAGAGTGGACTATAAACCTGGTGGCACTTGCAGGTTGCACTGTATAATCAAAACAATTTGTGTTGTGCTAACTATCCTTGACAAATAATTGAGGGCTGTTTTAATGCTGCTGCTGCTGCTGCTGCTGGGGTCAGTCCAGGATCCCAACAGCTCCTGTTTGAGCTGGCAGGAGAGGGATGCTGTGGCTGCTTCCTCAGAGCTGCTTTCCTGACTCAGCTCTCGCACAGAAGCCACATGGTGCCTGAGCATCAGCCCTCCCAGTCTTGCTCTTTTTCTTGAAGACAGAGAAGTCATCCAGCTCATTAAGGCATTTCCTCTCCTCAGAGAGATGAGGAGCAGCAGCAAGAGCTGTCTCCCCTGAGCCTGGGTAGCTCTGCAGTGACTCACGGAAGCAGAGGTGCGTGTGCTGCCCTCTCCTCCTGCCTTGTACTCCCATCACGGCTGTGTCTCTCACAGGACCTGTCATTTGTATGTGCAGCTACACTGTGGCTGCATGTACACCCACATATCCCCTCCCTCACACAATTTCACCCACTTTTGTGCACCTTTGTTGGAGCATGATGGCAGGGCAGGGTTTTACTCTTCCCCTGGCATTCACAGTGAGTTCCCTGCTCACAGGAATGTCTATTGCAGACCTTTCAAATCACAGTCAAAAAACAGGCATCTACTTCACTTTGATTTTAGAAGTCAAGTCCCTTTTCCGAATTACTCAGCTCTCGGATTTCAAAGGTAGGGAGCAGACCGCATGTGCAACAATCCTGCTTTATTCACTGCCTGTAATTTGTGGCGTGGCTTCTGCTCCCGGTGTCAGGGAGTAACTTTTCAAAGGGAATTTAACAGCAAGCACTGAGCGCCTCTGGGTGAACAAGCTGTTTTCTTTACACCTGAAGACATTACAAGAGAATCCCAGCCTCTATTAACACAACTGCTGAGCTTTCATGGTGGCAGAGGAAAGCTTTTGAGCGTGAACTCTTCACTGCTCAGGAACCAGAAGTCAAATGAGAAACATGGAGAATATGTCACAGAAAGCCCATTAGTGCAGGCATGGAGGGATGCAAACAGGATTGAATCCAACAGCAGCCTGTTTGTAAATATTTGTGCATACTGTTTCAGATCACTTGGGTATTGGAAATCTCTAAATTTTTGCCTTCCCAGAATTCCTGCTTTCTCCTGGAAACTCCCATTGGTTTCAAGCTGGCATCTCTCAAGGTCACACTGGTCTGCTATTCACTATTAAAACCACCTCCCATGGAAGAAACCATTAAAAGCATCGGGAATTGGATCACAAGCCATTTACTGCAGAGTGTGTTTCTCCCACTGTGTTTGTCGTGCTCTTAGCTGGCACAAAGGGCTCCCAATCCTGAATGGGGCCTCTGGGCGTGATTCTAAATGTTAAACAGTAATTATTTTTTGTTAGTTTTGTTTTAAACAAAACACATGAAAATCAGGGTTTGCAGAACTCCCCAGACAAAAGGCAGCTTGGGTTATCATAAATTGCCCGGGTCTGTGGCTGATCATTTGCATTGTCTCCTCTGGCACATTCTGGCTCTTAAGGAGGTCAAGCTTGCCTTGGCTTTCCCTAGGAGAAAATGTTGTAATGCTTTGTATGACACATGTTTTTAAAGTAATTTAAAAAATAAATATGACTATCTCTACGTAGAGTTTACTTTTATGAGTCTCAGAGAATCATATTAATTGCTTAATTTATATTTCCATCAGGGTCCATCAATTAAGAGGAATTGGTGGTATTATTATCCTTGTAAAACACCACATCAGTCAAAAATGAAGCAGAGTCAGAGTTCTAACTGTTAATCAGGTCACATTTCACTTCCTGTTGACATTTTTATTTCCCTTGCAGAAAATATTTGACGTTAAGTCTCAGATTATGAGCACCATTCACCCGGTGCAAACGCTGCAGAGCAGCAGCCCTGCTGGTGCAGCTGGGAAGAATTTGCCGCGAGTCGCTTGCGAGGCACCTCTTTAAGCAGCTCAGGGTGGATAGACAGCTATTCATCTTGATGATGAATGGGAAATCACTCCAAGGTGAAGGTCAGATTTCCATCTGCACCTGAGAAAGCAAGAAACAGGACCGGTGATGGCAGCAGAGGTTGTTCTGTCGTGGCTTTGTTGCAAGCCAGACAGTTTGAAGAGTTTGGCCAAGGAGGCAAAAATACCATAATGTGATAAATGTGATCAAGTGTTTGCTGCCAACAAGGATTCAATAGGCTGGGCTGATGACATGGGAGAAGAGAGGAAAGGACAGCTGTGGTCAAGGATTCGCTTTAAAACAAGGCAAACAGGGAGGACAGTTTTGTAGTTAAGGAAATTGGCCCAGAGACAGGGAGGCTTTCAGTTATTCAGAACCAGATATTCATACATTTCTTGAGCAACCTTGAATGGGCCATTTAGTTCTCCTGGGGTAAACTGAGCCCCAGAGAGGCATAAAACATGCCAGGCTGAACAGGCTGGTGTCAGGTGGCTGCTGCACCCTGAGCAATGTGAGAAACACAAACTCCTGTCTGCCTCACAAGATTTTTCCTAGTGGATTTGTTAATTTACATCCCAAGATAATCTTCTGAGTCAATGTTCACTATTACCCAGCACACCACTGATTCACAGTCTATAATAAGGAACTAATAATATTTTCCCTTTGTTCACCATATCAACTGCAAGTTCCCAGAGAAGTCCCCAGTCCTGTTGGTGGGGTTTGAGTAATGTGCACTGTTCCTGAGACAGCTGATTTATACTTTGAGAACCACAACCATAGCCAGTGTAGCTCCTTTAATCAATTTCTTTCCTGTTCCCTCTTTGCTAATGTCTCCTCTGTCTTTATTCATTTTGTCTTGTTTATAGAAATAAAAAGGTGCTTTATTTGTTATTGCTCCTTTCTGATGCAAACACCACCACTACCACCCCCCAGTTAATGCTTTTTCTCAGAAAGTAATGCAGAATATTGATTAGAGTTTCTTAACAGTGATAACACTGCACTGGGAAAAAAAAATTATTTATTAAAAATGTTACTTGCACCAGCACCTGCAAAGAAGAATCCAGTGTAGACACACAGTGAGGACTCAGCCAAACCAGTAATTTTCTGAAACTGTTGTTCGTGTTTCAGCATTTTATTCACGTTTTTCAAACTTGGAATAGTCTAACTATTTCCCCAAATGTCTGAGCTGCAGACACTTGAAAATTGGAAGAAACTACATAAGAATGTCCTTTTATTCTCAATCAAACCATGTAAAAGTTTCAACTCTGATTAGGAAGCCAAATTTTCCACCTGAAAGGTCTGTAGAGAGTTGTCAAGAGACGTTTCAGAGACAAGCAAACCCCTCCATTCCTTTGAGCTGGGGTGGAATTAGATCAATGTTGTGGTGCAAAGTCCATTCCTATGCAGTGTAACACACCTATAGAATGTATTCTGTCAGCAGCTAAATCTGCAGACCTTGCCTCTCTCCTGACACGAAAGGCATGTTTGAGTAGTACTAATTCTCAGATAAGCAGATATTTCCTTTTACACATATTTGCTTTTCATGGGGTGTGTGGCATTTTCTCTATAACAGCAGTCTCAAAACTTCTCTGGATTGCTCTCTACATTCCCAGTTTGACAGCAGTGCTTTGAGACCACTGTGACTCAATAAGTTCAGGTTTTTATCAGATTCTGCACTAAATCTTTATTTTGCTGAATATTTTACATGTTAGAGTGAATGTGTGAGGACCAGAGGGGAAAGAGAGCTCTCACTTGTGGCTGGCAGGGTGAGTGTGAGAAAGCATGGCAATGATGAGGCCAGTGAGAGTGCTTGAAATCCCTCTGCAGTCCTGGAACACTCAGAAATTGCCTGAGCTTTCTGGCTGACTCCCAGCCCCTGGACCGAGTCAGCAGAGAGGGTTCATGTGTGTGTGCCCCAGGTGACAACATTTCCACACTCCTTGTGCTGAGGCAAAAAGCAAACCAAACCCTCTTGATGTACACAGTCCATCTTATGGATATGAAGACAAATGTGGGCAATTAAAACCTACAAAGTAAATAAACATTTTAGTCTTAGCAGAGCTGATCCACTGTTGAGCAACCAGCTGGCTCCCAGCGCTGCCATGGCTCTCCAGGGTTATTTGGGTTGTATGTCCTCAACGCCCTCTTTGTCCCAACCTTAATATTCAAAAGCTACCAGCCTGAAATCTCCTCCTGATACAGGTGAAGCCCTGGGTAAATATTGACATCCCCCACCAAAAACTTCTGTACAAAAAAAAATAAAAAAGCTTCTTCTCTGCAATCTGATTGTGAAAGAGCTTGCTCCTTTCCCTTTGTGATGTTGCCCAACTGTGGCTGAGTGTGAAAGGAAAGCAAGTGCTTATGTCTGTGTTTTTCCTTATGCATTTCCTTATGCATTACCTTCAGAGAAAGGACATGTTTTCTATTACATCTCTGGTTGCAGCAGGTGGGGTAAAATGTTTTGTTTTTCCTGTGTATGATTATAACTTCTGAAAAGCTGCCTTCCCAAGTTGATCAAGCAAGTCATGAAAAATGGTCTGTTTATAAAAATGATTATTCTGATTGAGTTAAAGCACTGCAAGACAGGCAGTATTGTCCCTAAAGAGAAAAAATAAAGGCTTTATGGAGAAATATCTTGTTTTCCTAATAGCTTGGTTTGGAAACAAGTTTATAAAACACATTAAAATCCCCCAGGGGCTTGAGAACTGCAGTGTTTTTTGAACAGTCACATTTACCTTGACCTCGCAGCTGTAGGATAAGGAAAGATTGCCTTCTTTTTTAGCCCCAGGAATACCATACTCGGCATTTATGTAGCATTTGCAGTCTTAACAGCTCTAGAACCACAAACCAAGAATCCTTGCAGCCCAAACACAGCAGCAGGTTCAGGCACCTTTACTACAACCATTCATCCCTTTCCTCACCTGCCTGAATGAAAGTCAGCCCCGTGGGGCTCTTTCCTGCCAGGGTTAAAAATTTTCCACAGGAGTCCAGCAGGATACTCAAAGACATAGGCCAGTTGAAGAAAAAAATGTTTCATGAAGATTACAAAGAGCAATTTTGATTTTGATCGTATTCAAAGTACTATTAAGGTTAAGGACTGTGGTATAGAGAGACAGGATTTCCATTAGCTTGTGGTTTGTGTTGTTTTTGGTTGGTTGGTTGGTTTTTTGTTTTTGTTTTTGCTTTTGCTTTTCCTTTGTTCTTGTTCTGGTTAGTTTTCTTGCTTGTGTTTTTTGGTATTTTTTTCAAATTTAATTTAATTTAATTTGACCACCACATTTTGTAATCCTGTTGTCTGCTTTTAAACATTAGGAAGATCTTGGCTCCTACCTCTCACTAATTTATTATGCAAAGTACTTGGGGAAAAAAACATAGAAATGAGAGGCAGGAACCAGTAAATGCACAGGCCAGAGGCCAGGCCCTACCAGGTTTTAAAATGGACCAGCTTCTCTCCTGTCTCTTGCTGCCTTCACTAATGCCTTGGGATTTTTATTTTATTATTTTGTCTCAGCAAATTAATGGGAAAGTGGCCAAATGTAAGTCTAACAAGGGAGATTTCTTAGTGTCTGTTCTGTAAAGTGACAGTGCTTTACTTCCTTGACCACAGCACCAAGGTGGCCAGTGCCTTAGGGGCATCATAATCACTGAAGACAAATCACACAAGTGAAGAGCGCGTTTTGTTTTCCAGAGGGTCTGTCAGTGTCCATCCAGCCTTCTCATGCTCACCTAGACCATGAAATCCTCATCAAACAGAGTAAAAGGTGGGCAGTGCTGTGTTCCTGGAGCTCTCACCTTCTCCATTAGGCTCACAGGAGAGAAACAGCTCCATTTCTTTCCACAAATGGCACAGTATCATGGGTGTGGGATGCCTGAAAAAAACACTGCCTCTGGACTGGAGGAGCCTGCTGCTGCTGCTGAAGGATTTCTGAGAGGTTCATGGGGTGTTGCCTGCTGCCCAAGCATTCTGTAGGTAAGTACCAAAGGAGAGGAATAAAGCCAAAGGAAATTTTAGGGAGAGTTCTCTCCGGGGATACAAAGAGGGAGATAATGGTGGTGGTAGTAGTAGTAGTAATAATAATAATGACAACAATAACAATCAACTTTTAGAATAGTCATGAAGAATTTATCTAAAAAAATGAGAAAAATGGGTGCACAGCAATATAGACTGTAAGATAGGGCTGTCATTCCATATTCCTAGTGACTAGACCTTGCACCCCATTTTCATTCCAAAGTATGCCTTTTTAGATTTATACTTTTATCCATTGGTTTAGATTTATAGCAGCTTAGAAGACTGGAATCTCAAATCATGATGAGAACCCCTCTGATATTAACTCCATATGGATATTAACCTTCAATTATAATGCACTGTTTCACCCTACTGAACCATTACACTGAGTTTTTAAAACAAAGACTACCATTGGAAAAAAAGGAAAGCTTTTTTTTATATTAATTTTTCAGGTGTAAGACACCATTTTCCAAAAGCGATGTGTATGAAAGTAAAAAATTGTCCAGTCATCCTATGCACTATATAGTACTTAACTAAGAAGAATAGGCATTGACTATAGATTTAAAAACTCACTAGATCCCTGAGAGCCACTATGTAATCTTACGAATGCAATTATGATTCAAAGGAAATGTTAAAATCAATGTCTTTATGACTCATCATCAGCAACATATCCCTCAGAAGAGAAAGCTGACGATGGAGTTAACTGATGGATGCCTTTCCTGTAATGCTGCTCAGTGCAAATAATTTTACAGCACATTCCAGAGTGCTGAATGACCTGGAGAGATGACAAACCCCTTTGTGAATCCCCTGGGAGCCGAACCAGAGAAAGGTGGAAATTACCAGCAAAAAATCTGACTCGCTGAAAAAATTGTTACATTTTTCTCAGCTGGATCCTCTATATCCACCAAAATGAGGTTGGTGCTGCAGCAGCCTCTCCAGATTAAATCAGATGACAAAGAGCTGCGCTGAGAACCAAAAACATGTGAGTTCATCTTGCTTTTACCTACATGCAGATGCTGTACTCTGAAAATCTGTGGACTCCATCTAAAAATCCTAAAGGTGGAAGGTAGCACAGCTTAATCTTTCATGGCATTGCTTTAGCCTAGCAAGCTTTGACCCTTTTCAGCAGAGCTACAGGAAGTTATAGCTTGACTTCTTCCATACTTGGCAGGCACTTGGTAGTCTTGGTCGCCTTTTTGTGACCATTTCTTTCCACAGCTGTGTCCTTTAGATCAGAGCACAGGTTGTAAGGGAGACCTTTACAGCCTTCCAGGGAGCTTTAAAGATGAAGGAAGAGGGGAGCAGAGGGCTTGGCACCCTTTGGGCTGCTGCACTGGTGCGATGTGAGAAGCACTGAAGGGATACAGGGGTCCCTGGGGTTGGAAGTGGTGGGGTTTCTTTCCAGTCTGAGATTCACCCTTGCTCTGGTCTCTAGCTTTAAAGGCAAACCTTCCCTGCTTTTTATATTTAATGAGGAGGGGGATACATAGGTCCTGGGAGAGACCTTATCAGCATGTACTTTCTTAACACCTTGACTTGAAGGTTGTTGGGAATTTCTAAGTAGATGCAACAGCTGCCTGCCATTGGTTTGAGAGAATAGACTATGGGTCAGAATTGCTGTTTCCTCTGGAACAGGCATGCACTGGATAATTTCAGGAATGACATGGTGCTTGTCTGCTGTGTGTCATCTGCACTGGATGCTTAATGAACAAGTGAGAGAATGCCAGGATGGTTTCCAGGGGCTCATGGAGGGAGGCTGACTTACCTTCACAGATTTCAGGGGAATTTCCCTTGGAGATCTGAGATGAAAACCTACCTGCCCCAGCAGGTAAATGAGCATAGCTATGAGCTTCTTTCCAAATGGGTACTGTGCTTTGTAGGTCATGAAGATGCCTTGGGACACAGCAGGCAGGACAGGGGACAGGAGTGGCTCTGCCCACCTCCAGTGGTCACCTGGTATGGCAGCCACCATAGTCAGAGTTAATTTTTCCATTGGGATGGTTGATGCTGCCTTGGGATAGGGGTGACTGGGAGGATTTCTTAACAAGAGCACAGTTGGATTTGTTTTTACCTACAGCAACCTTTATTTGCCCATACCTCCTTTCTGTCAAACACATGATAGCAATATGTAAGAGTGTGAGGAGCAAGCTGAGCCTCCAGAAACAGACTTTGACACACACAGAGAGCCTTGAGAACCTTGTTTTGCAGTGGGGGCACCTCAGGAACACAGCACTGCATTTCTTGTTCATTCTCAGCACACGTACTGCCGAGGCCCTGTTCTGGTCTCTGCTGCTTGTTGGCTCCTCAGCAGCTCACCAGGGCCCAGCTGACAGTGGCCAATTGCAATCAGCAGGTGAGAAATGCAGTGCCTCAGCAATGGAATTGCCTCCAACTCTGAGACATGTCCTGGGAAATGGGGAACATCCAGAAAGAGAAAGGGAGAGGCCTTAAACCTGGACTTCTGTGAGAAGCAGTACTTGAGAAAGACATCAGTGCACAGGACAAGGCATATTTGCTTTTCCTAGAGTTATAATGGAATGATTTACTGTTAGCAGGTGGCAATCTTTCAGCACTCACCTCTGGTGGCAATCTAGTGTCACTGTTTTGGGGGATTTTTTTGCAAGGTTGTAAGTGTCCTTCTGAAGCTCAAGGCACAGTGAGGGTGTAGAGAGTGTCTTGCCCTTGGGCCAGCAGTTCAAGAACAGCCCAGAGTCTTTGTGTCTGGCAGGTGGCTGACTGGCCCTGATGGTCAGTGGGTCGCCTCAGGCTGTGGGCAGTTTTCTGCTTTGCTGTGCACTTTGTCTGGGAACCTGGGATGCCAAACACAATGTTTGGCACAAGCCTGTGGTTTGTGTGTTTGTAGCAGCTATTGCTTTCAGGTGATTTTGTCTGAGCTAAGGATATCTCTACCATCTTGTCACTCAGAGCCCACAGCAGAGGAAACAGTGATTAAATCTGCAAGGAGAATTTGATGCTTTCTCATCTTCAGAAGACCCTTAGAGGTCAAGGTTGAGTCACAAAAGCTTGCCAGGCAGCAGTGTAAGCTTCTCTGTTGATAAATTCGAGAGGACTTCATGGCTGGCAATATAGAATCTTGACAGGTGCTCAGTTATCCCAGCAGTAGGTGTGTTACAGGACATAGGAAGCTATGGATGACGGATACATGTTTGAACAGCTCCATGTTTTAACAGGCTGTTGTGAGCCTAAGATTCCTCTGAGGTAGACAAGTGGGCCATTTCTAGGCAGTTTAAGCAAAGAGAAGATTTCAGGCCTGCAGAAAAACAGACCCCACTCTCTTATCCAAAGAAATCCCACATTAGCTCTCGTGTAGGGATTGCTGGTATAATGAATATTGGTATTAGCATATGTGCTGAGCAGTTCCACACCAGTGATGCTGCATGCAGCTGCTGAAATGGAAAAGCATTGAGCAGCCTGGGAACAATGGGGGAGATCCCTGGATTCTCATGCGAGCGGCATGTCCGCATTCATTTGTCTGCAATGGTGCCGATGCTCTGGGATCACCAAGGGCAAACTCTGCCAGATAGAGATCAGTGCACGGGCAGAAAAAGTAATTAACATTTTATTATCATCCCGTTCATGTGCAATTAAAATAGAGTCGATTCCCCTTCAGATAGAGATGCATAAATAAGTAGAGGCTGGCTGTGGGTCCTAAAGCAGACAAAGGTAAATTGAAAGTCAAAAAGATCACCTGTCAATTCAGTCCCTCTCACTGGGATGCTGCAGGAAAAGGAGACAAGCAGAGCACATGGGAAATGGCACATTCAACAGTGAGATTGCATGCAGACAGCTTTTTGTTGTTGCAGTTTCAAAACCTAATTTTAATTGCTATGGGTTTACAGGTTAATGAAACAATACATTCCTTCCAAAGAAAGAGCTGTTTGGTGGATAACTTTAATCACAGTCGGGTGATAACCACCCATGGGAGCTAATCTGAGCTGCCAAGTGACTTTTTTAACAAAAAGTAAAGACGGTCCTGAGTCTGTAGCTGGAGAACTGAACAAGTGGAAACAATTGACCAAGCTGAAACGCTTCTCCATCCCTTGCCCCTGTATCTCTGAGTAGAAAACGCTGGAGAACACAGATCACTTTGTCACAAGAGGACAGCACACACACAGTCACTGGCGCTGACCTTCAGCCGGTGCGAAATGGCACAGCACATCAGATGCCAATTGATTGCACCCCAGCATGCCACCCATTAAGGAGTTTATTGAAGTGCTCCGTTTGGACAGGCTGCTTTGAGGCAGCCTCCGCTGCTGAAATTGTTGGAAAATCTCTGAAATCAGGGTTCCTCGGGTGAGACTAATTATTGGTCACTTAGCCCGACATTAATTGTCGAAGAAACCATGTGGGATAAAAACAAGCTTCTGCCTGCCTAGGGTAAACAGCGCAAGTGACACTCCCTAAAAATCAGACAATGCGTCTGGTGAAAGCTTTTAGAGCCTTTCACAAGCTGCAAAAGAGCTCGTAAGTGATCGAAGGCGGTAGGGTGGGTGTGTTATTGTTCTCGTTAGAGCATCATCTGCCAATTTATTGCAGCAAGAAGCCAGCAAATGCGAAGCCTTGTCTGTGTAAAAAAAGCCCCACTGTGTTCCTTATGCAACATTTAAGATATTTGGGGGTTGGGCGCATGGGGAGTTCTGTGTATTGGCCCTCACTGCAGCCTGAATCTCTCTCTGCTTGGAAGTGCAAAGGGAGGAAGAGCAGAGAGGGCAGCGAGGTGGCCATGACAAAGATCCCAGCCCTTGGCTCCAGTGAGGGCACCACAGGCACCAGCTTGGGGCCTGGACTCTCCAAAA
Source organism: Anthoscopus minutus (assembly GCA_013399455.1). NCBI lineage: Eukaryota > Metazoa > Chordata > Aves > Passeriformes > Paridae > Anthoscopus > Anthoscopus minutus. Next base: position 332,609 of record VWYI01029305.1, read on the forward strand.
AGAGATAGCACACGGGCTCCCCAGGATTTCATCATAATGAAAACCCACTGATTCTCACCAGACTGTTAATTTTTATGCATGCAGAATAATAACATTGCAATCTTAGGCATGTGCTTCCAGACACAGGTTCATTTGGTAAGGTGGATTGATTTTTCCCCATCTTCACTTCCTTATGTCCTGGATCCTGCTGCCTTTGAATTATGTGGTTTCTGTAGTGCAAGATCAAACATCTCAGCAGCTCTTGAAGAAGAAGAATCCTACACTGCAACTGTCCATCCCTACACAGCCATCTGTCTCCTGTCCTTCTCATGGACAGGCTAATATGCTGGTGGAAGAAATCCTATTAACTGGGGAGCACTGGGGATTTGGCCATTTATTTACAACACAATTTGTTGCATAACAGACCCTGTGCAGTAACAACAGGCAACCCTCATTTTGTTCCTTACTGTACAAGCTAAATAGGGACTGCAGGTCACAGTGGTGTGAGCAGCTCTGGACCCCTCAGCTCAATCTCTGCTGGCATCAGCTGATCCCAGGAGCATTAGAGGTATCACTCCCAGGCTGGTGAGAGCAGCTGGAAGACTTGGAGACATCACCAACGCCTCTAGGGCTGGATTTGGCTGCAGTCCATCATCTGCACGGTGAGGCCTGGGGAACTCACTGGGAACTCTGCACACTACTATAAAATAGAGGCAAAGGATTTGTAAAGCCCTGCAATGCTCCAAAGAGCTGTGTGTGCTACATGGGGCTCTTTGCTCCAGCCAGGGAGGCTGCAGGATTTGTATGAGCAGGAGTAACTATTTACATTCTAAAAAGAAACTAAAATTCTGAAGTTTAGTGAAGTGGTGTACATTTGCCCTGCCTTGAGATGGACCTTGGGGTGTCTTGAGATGGACTTAAATCCTCTTTTCTCAGCAAAACACCCCATATCCATGGAGAGAAGAAAACTGAAGAGAATGGAAGAGAATGGAAGAACAGTGAGAGGAGTACCTGAGGACCCCTGCCTCTGTCTCTGCTGTTCTGAGCCCAGCTGAATCTGCCCCTGGTGAAGCCTGCCCACTTCTAGGGGACAGCAACACAGGGCAGCTGCTGCCCTGCAGAGCAACTCAGGGAAAGGGAAATACCAATACATTCAAGGCCTTCCCAGAAGCACACTTTAAAAGAGTGAAGCAATGCAGGGAACTGCTCTGGGGTTCAGCACTGACCTCACAGCCTCTCATTTCCCACAGCAGTGCAGCTGTGGGCTGATGGGGAGGGATGGACCACCTGCACCTTTGCAAAAGGCAAGGGTGAGAGGCCACCTGTGTGAGAGAGTGCAAATGCTTTACCAACACTGCAGTCCTGCACTGGGTTTCAGAGTGCTGCTGGCACTGGGAAGCGTGCTGATCATCAAAACCTGGAAAGGAGCTTCTGAAGCAGTGTCTGCTGCCATCCAGCCCACCCCTGGTTTTCAGAGGAAAGAAATTGCCTGTCTGGCTACAAAAGCATCTCCTCCATGGGAACGCGCTGGAGAGCTCTGATACAGCCACCACCTCCCAGGGGAGGCTGGGATCCCAGGCACCTCAGCAAATTCAGGCTGAAATGTTTTTTGGTGTTTGAAGTTCTGCTGGCCACTCCTTTTCCTTTGTGGCCGTAGATCAGAGACTGTGTGTGAGAGAGAGAGAGTGGAGAAAGCAGATGGTTTGTCTAAACAAAGGTCAGATTTGCTGCTCAGGAGGCAGCAGACCAGTGTTGTTCTGCAATGAGCCATGTAACACTGTCAGGTCACACAGCCAGAGTCCCCTGGGGAAGGTGAAAGCATTACCCCACTGATACCATTCCTATCTTCCATGAAAGCCTGCACAAACACACACAAATTGTGCAATTAGCTAATACTCAGACAGCTGATACCTTCTAGGTGACTCAGATAAGATCAGGCAGTAAAAGCAGCAGAATCTCCTGTTTATAACTTCCTAGGGGTGCAAAACCATGCCCCAAACAAGAAAACCTTGTTTTCAGCCATGTACCTGAGCCTGTTGTCAAATGAAGCCAGCAAGCCTACACAAGAGAAAGATGCGCAGGTAAGTAGCACTGACTCCTCCAGCAGCTGGACCTAGGAGGGCAAAGGAAAGCTAAAATTCATTCTTTGCGTAGCATCAAAGACAGAGATAAAACAAAATGTGAGCAAGCTGCATAATCAGGTTACTCAAAGTTGTCTTTTACTTCTCTTTCCTTAAGAAAGAAGCATTGTTTTCCATCTAACAATTGCTGTAGCCAAAATGTAAAGCTCTTGGGGGGGAGGAATACGTGAAATTCCATAGCCTTTCAGTAGAGCAGACGTCACTAATTACCTTCTTACCTTGTAGAATGTCAAATTAGTTGGAAAAAATAGATCAAGCTTCTCTTAAGAACAGTGATTAAAATGATCAAAAGCTCATAACAGCACAGAGAGTGCAGAGTGGTTGTAGTTGTGCTCTAACACCTGCACTTCATGATGGAAGGTAACAAGAGGCCAGGAGAAATGTAAACATGAGCATTTTGATCACATGGAATTTTTCAAATCATCCCTGGACTTTGGGATTTAATCTCAAGCTTCACTCTCAAACTGTGTTTTCCAAAGCAAGGCAAGGCTTGTGGAAAGAGGTAATATTCTCTCTTCAGACCTTCAATTATCCTGGCTACAAAACTCTGTTATGCCATTATTCTAGAGACTCATTAATATTATTGTAGAATTTTAAGGAGGTTGGGATATTCTGAAACATTAGATATTGTGCAGATTTAAAAGACCCAGGCCAACTTCTGTGTCAACATTCAAACCAACCTTCAGATTTTCTTCTAAAGTCTACACAGCCATCCTCCTCTCTATCAGGAACAGAAGGATGGATCTCATTACTTCCCTATATTTAATATTTTTCTTGTCAGTGCTGCTGTGTGGACTAAATGCTGAGTGTCTCTTCACATTTGGAGCCACTCCATGCAAAAGTCAAAGCCTGGACCTTTCCTAGTTGTTTTTAAGAAGCAAAAGTCTCTAAGCCAGCAGACTAAATTTCTTGCATAGCCCATGGTGAAACACAGGTATCAAAGAAGGGTAATTCATTCAAACTCCCTGCTCCCTTCCTGGCCCTCAAGGCAGCACAGCTTCCTAATGCAGACCATGCAATAGACCCAGACCTAAGTAACTTATCCAGTGTCATCCTGGGAGCCTATGGCAGATCAGAATTTAAAATCGTGTTTCCCTGGGTCCTAAAGTATTCCATTGTAATCTAATTATTTTGTTGTTTTGACTGTTTCCTCAGCAAGGTGGCAGAGAAGTTCCTCCTGAACTTCTTGGTTTGTCCAAGCCAAGAATCTGCAAGAAAGAAGCAGGTGAAAACTGTGAGAAATGGCAGCCACAGCATCCATAAGGGTCCTCTTGTATAGCTCATGTTGATGAGAGAATTTGTGTTAAGTGCAATAGAATTGGAGTTAAACCTGTGAACCCCCCATGAAATAAAATTGGCTGTTTTCATAAAGATATCCCCCAGATGAATAATACTTTTTGTTGTGAGGCCATTTGTCTAAGTAATGGCAAATAGATAGTCATCAATGGCTGTAAGGCAGAGTCCTCTAAACACTGTTGCATTCGTTTATAGCGGTACTAAATTTGATCCAGAATATCTAACAAGATGTTTGATAAGCAGGGTTAGGCTGCTTTGAGGGCTCTGGAATTATTTCTCCTGCTCTTGGCCTTGCATTTCTTCAGCAGATGATGGGGACAATTCTACAAAGTTTCCACAGACATTACTGAAAATTCTGGAGAAGATAGGATTAAGACTTATGAAATATAGAAATGTATTGTCTTTGGCATCCTCATAAAGTGTTGCGAGGTAGAAACTCATTTTCTCTTTTTGAAACTGAGCAAAATTCAACCCCAAGGTGCAGGGACATTACATTTTGCACAAAAAGAGAGACTGCAAAGAAATCAGGAATGAGAAAATTTAAAATCAGTCTGCTCATCAAAAGAACCATTCTCCTAATTTGCATTTTCTGTCCTGCAAAATATAATTCGGGAAGAAACACACTCCCTCCTCCCAGTCCTTTATTTCTTATCTAGAAATTATTTTTTAATAAAAGGTAGGCAATGTTCCTGTCATACCTCTGTTTGTTAGCAAATCATCTGGAATCTCTCCTGTTGCTCCTGAATGTCTCCATCTTTTAGAAGCCTTTTAGAAGAAGGAACAGTGCCAGTGGAGCACTGCTCATTGCAGAGTGCCCCGGGGGCTTCTGGCTCTCCCTGAGACAGAGAGGGAGAGGAACTGCCTGAAAACTGCTGAGACCGTGGGGCTACACGAGGGTCAGTATTTCAGGCACAGAGGAGGGAAGTTTTTATCAGTGCAGCTTGGCAAACATCTCAAGTTTAAGAGAATTCAGCCTTTTCCTTGACCACTGTTGCAAGCGCGTGTGGGCATCTGACTGAAGACATAAATGTTTTCAGTGTTTTCAGCAAAGCATCTCCACTGCTGCTAATGAGAAAGGGAGGGCAGTGTTATTTTTCCTGTATGAGCAGCTAACAATTCCTGGAACTGCAGCTCTCCTCCCACTTGCCTTTTACCCTTTCCTGGCTCCTTTCCTCTGGGATTTGACAAGGCCAACCTGAGGCTCTGGGTTACTCCTAACAATGTTTCTCCCCTGTTCCTTTCAAATCTTGCAAAAGACTTAAAAGGAGAGATTTGTGGGTTGCTTTTGCATGCAAAACCATGGTGAAAACAGAGATAGCACAGATCTCCTGGGGTTTCATCTCTGGGCAGATCTGTGGTGCTCAGAGCAGTGATGTGCAGCACTCCTGCAGAGCCCAAGCTATCCCAGGACACCCACTGCGCTGCTGGGTACCACCTCCTTTCTGGATTCCTGCCACTTTCCTTAGGGCCTGGACTCAGTACTCAAAATCCTGAGCTAACTGTGATCCTAGTTTAATCCTTGCAGCAGTCACCCTGCTGGCACAGCCTTATGCCAGTGGCAAAAGTAGGGAAGAGCCTGATCCCACAGGAGACCCAGGAGATACCTGAGGGGATGCATCTGTACTTAAGAGGCTCATTACTTAACATCTCTTCCAGGCATTAAAGTCTCAGTGTGCACTGAATGGCTTCAAGAAAGATAAATACAAAAATCTGGATGCAGCACTAGAAATGGAAATTATGGGTAAGGGAAACGGTGAGTGCCACAAGCTTTCTTGCTGTGTCTGTGTGTGCAGCTGGACTGAATGCTGGACCTGCTTTTATGCCATGGCTCTACATCCCTTCTGCAGGGCAGGAAGAGGCAGCACAGGAGTAAGAATGGCAGGATGCAGCTTTGCTCAGGTAGTCCCTACAGCCAGGGAAGGATCTGGCTTTGCTTGGGTACTTCCCAGAGCCCTGGTCTGTGTTAGGGGGAAGTTTTTCTTCTTCCCGACCACGAAGCAGGGATATGTGTTTTCCCTCTCACACCGGGAGTTTACTGCTGATCCCTAAAGGCAACCAATTCACCTGATTTTTTTGTCTCATGCTCTGCCCCTAGGATTATCCTTCCTGAACATTTTCTGCATGCAAGGTGGGCTGGAAACACAGCCCAGTCTGAGACCATAATAATGTAGACCAAAGCCTTTTTATCACTGCTCACCATGGCAGATAGACCATGGGATGTGGGCCACTGCCTTGTGCCGGGACAGACCTCTCATGTAGCTAGAAAGAAGCCAGATCCCTGCACCAGGGCTATCACTGTGCCACCTACAAGGGTTTCTTTGGATAGGTGCAATATGCAGCCTGGCTGGAGATTGTGACCCCTGCAAGTCACAGCCTGGCATGGCCAACAGTAGACCACTAGATACTGAGCAGGGCACCTGCTTGGGAAGAGATTCACTCCTAGATTCCTTGTATGATTTGCCATGTGGAAATCCATAATGTGATATTTCTTAAAACAAGGACTTTAGAAAATGTTTTAAAGATTTGTTTGAAACATTCTATTGTGTTCAAGTAGTGGTGTGTTGTCTTTCTTTCTCTGACCAAGCTCAGAAGCTAGAAAAACCTATTTGCACTGTTTAAATGTGGCACTGCCTGTTTAACACCACAGTAGCGTTGGCTGGAAAGCCTTACAATGGGCAAAAGACTTTTGACCAAAGCTACAAGTAAAGTTCTGGTTGAGGAAAGCAACAGTAGAAGTGGTCCAGCCATAATAATTCTATTTCCCTATGCATGCACACAGTTCAGTGCCCAACAGGGGATTTATGTTTATAAAGTTCTATTCACTACAATGAGGGCTCTTGGCCACAATGAAAGATAGGCAGCTGCACCCACATTACTTCTTAGATTATTCCTGTGGTCCTCCTTGCCCCTACCTCAGCATTAGCTTTTTCTGCCCTCTACAATCCCCATCCACAGAAGCAGTGGCAGCAGCTGTGTTGCCAGGGAAATTACATTGGTCTCCCACCAGTCAGGATACAGCCTTTAGGAACTTGCACTGGGAAATGGGCAAAAGAAAGCAGAACAGCAGCATTTTCCCAGCTGTCTGTGTCTTGGTTGCATTTTTCTCAGTTCATTTTCACTCTCTGGCTCAGAGGAGTCTTTGCCCACTTTGCAGAGGAGTCTTTGCCCACTTTGCTAGACAGGTTATTATATGCATGGCAGCAGGAGGTTTGGTGTGCAGCGATGGCAGCTGTTTGCTCAATTTCCCCCTTCTCAGGGCCAGTGTGGGGTAAAGCAGCACCTTCTCCTTCCCACAGATCTCTGCTGGAACCACACCAGCCCTACCTGCATCAGCTTCACCTTCCTTTTTATTTAAACTACAAATTATCAGCCAGGAAAACACCTGGGTGCCAACCCCTGGCAGTCCTCAATTTCCCAGTGGTGAGGGGCAGTGGAAAGTTGTGACAAGAGGTTTATATATATATATATATATATATATTTATATGCAAGGTAGATTTCAGGGCACAGAGCAGGTCAGATAGACAGTGCCACCATAAATATATTTTTAAGTGTCACAGGGAAAATTCTCTGAACGTGGAATAGGAAACATGTGGTATTCAGGAGTACAAATATTTACTGAAAGATTCAGAATTATGGAAATTTCTGCAAGGTTTTGCTGGGGCAAATTTAATTCTCATCTCCCACATACTGCCCCAGTGCTTAAACTGCAAGAATATACTTGTTCCCTAATTACAAAAGAGCACCAAGGATCTGTTAGTATTTCTGCCAGTGGGATTGATGAGTGTTGGCATAATCAGAGAAACTCTTGACTGCAGGCTTTCAAGTGTCCAGATCAGCTCTGGAGTTTGGAGAGAAAAAAAAATGAGGACAAAAAGACTGGTGAAAAAACCAAAGTGGTAGGTCAGAGTACTTGTTGCCAAGCTAAGTGGCATTTTTAAATTCCATATCCAAATCAGATTATCCAGGAAAGGGAGTCCAGATTAAATTTATGACGTTCTGAATGCCTTGCACCTGCTGTTAACAGGGTGAAATTTCCATTGCCCTCTAGAAAGAATTTAGTTAAGGTCTCAGTATTGCCTTGGAACATACCCTTGTCTGGGTTGTGCAACCTTTGTTCACTTCAGGAGCCTCTTTGCAAAAGCCAGTCCTTGTACTCCCTGAACCACTTTTGTGTATATTTGCACCTTTGATGTAGAGGACTCCTTTGTAGTACCTCCCAGCCAGGGATCTCCAAGACCCATATAAATATTAATTATGAAATTCTAATGTAAGCCTGTGAAGTGGTTCATGACTTCTTTTTGTTCTACAAGAAGAAGAGTAAACAGCGGTGCCAAGCTGGTAAATGCTTTGCCCAAGATTAGAAATGTAGGTGGAACACAGCTGGAATAAAGGGCATCTAGTGGAAATGTAGGGTCCTGTGCTCAAACTCTTGCCATTTACTGACAGAGCTGCAATTTTGAGACTGGTCAAACCTCACGATTTCCTGGCATTTCATTTATTTGCCTTTGAATATGTGTGATTAAAGGAAACAAGAGTTTGTTGCCAGGCTGACTCTACTCTGGGCAGCAGGAGGTTTACCAGGACGGGGAAGGGGATGCTCCAGGACTGCCTGGTGGGTGTGAGGGTGGGTAGCCGGGTAACCTCAGTTACCTACAGGCATGAACACCGAGGCTCCTTTACCTCTCACCCCTCATTGTCACCTTGATGGCCGGATTCCGGTGCTTTTGTGTGGAAAACAAGGGCTGAAGGTGCCCCCCAGCAGGCAGCTCCCCGCAGCTATCGGATGATCTCTCTCAGCAGCGCATCGCCACCTCTGCGAAGCCTTCACCTGTTGTCTGCCTGGCTCCCCCATCACCGCTGATAGCATCACCACCGTGACCTTGAAATCCTTCTCACAAGTGCCACCCCGTCTCTTAGCAGTGGGAAATCAGATTTCCCTTCCCTCGGCACGACTCCCTGCATTTTCATTTCTGAAGGAAGAGCCAGGGAGGGGATGAAGCTTCTCCCTGTGCAGCAGTGACTATTTTCAGCTGTAGCCCAACAGATTGCTTCGCTCCTCTGCCTTATCATCCAATACCACCTTAATGCATGCAGCTACGCAAGGTTACTATTAGTGACTGATATCACTGGTGCTTCGGACTGGAGGTTTTAACCCTAGATGAACCAAAATCTCTATACCACATCCTTGGCTTTCCCTGGATTTTCAGATATCGCTTGTTATTATTACTATTTTTGAGCTTTTCTTTTTTAATTTTTTTTTTTTTTAAATTTTAGTAAACCAGAAAATACAGTAAGTTTGTTTTTTCAGAGGATGACAAAGAGAAAAGTCAGCCATTCTCGAGGACCAAATCAATCAGTGGTTTACCTTGCATGGAGTGACTGACAGCTCTGGCCCTCTGGCATTGTAATTTATTTTCCAGGCTCAACCCTTTGCAAGTATCACATGTCATGCTTTTAAAAATGTATATATAGAACCAGCTAGATACTTATATTTAGCGCAACTGTAGGTGCGGAGGCATTTCTTTTTTTATCTTCTTTTGGTGCAAATATAGAGCTAGGAGAGAATCGAACAACCTCTCCTCACCTCTCCCCTGTGAAGGCATCCCTTCCATCTGGCAACGTGCCCAGAGGAGTCTGCAAAGCTGCTGCTGGGGAAGGGCTGTGGAAGGAATAGGCTGAGAATCGTGAGTTTACAAGACATCCCCAGTTTTCAGCGGAAGGTGCAAAAACTCTCATTCCACCGCAGAATAAAAATAACAATTTCTCCCCCGAGCCCTGGAAGGTCGAAACAATTTATTTTGACCTTTTAAAACCTACCTTGAGGCTATGCAGGTCACAGGAGGTGCACCAGTTGGTAAGTGGGAAACTCCTAACACCCCTAAGTTAAGCACCTGATGCAAGATAAGCATCCTGACTTGTACCAGCAATAGTGTGGGCAGCAGCACTAGAGAATGGGTTGTTCCCTGCACTTGGCCACACCTCAAATCCTGCATCCTGTGGGGCAGTTCTGGGCCCCTCAGCTCAGGAAGGACATTGAGGTGCTGGAGCAGGTCCAGAGAAGGGCAACAGAGCTGGAGAAGGGTCTGGAGCACAAGTCCTACAAGGACTGGCAGAGGGAGTTGGGAATGTTTAACCTGGAGAAAAGGAAGCTTGGGGAAGCCTAATGGTTCTCTACAACTCCCTGACAGGCAGGGTGCACCCAGGTGTGTATCTGTCTTTTCTCCCTAGTAACAAACGAGAGGATGAGAAGAAATGACCTCAGGTTTCATGGGAAAGTTTGAAGGAGAAGTTTAGACTGGACAGTAGGGAAATTTCCTCATGGAAAGAGTTTTCATGCATTGAAACAGGTGCCCAGGGTCCACCAGGTTGAGTCACCATACCCAGGGAAATTGAAAAGATCTGTGGAAGTAGCACTGAGGGCAATGGTTTAGGGGTGGACTTGGCAGTGTTGGGTAAATAGTTGGACTCAAAGATCTTTTGATTTTAGAGGTATTTTTCAACCTAAATGATCCTATTGTAATTCCATCCTGTCCTCCAGTTCAGGATCCTCCAAATGTGCCCTTCTTAGCAGATTTGCCTTGGTCCAGGAATGGGAAGTTCTACCAACAATCCAAGGCTCTCAAGGTTTCCAGCCCTTCTTGACAACTTCTATCCTGATAAATGGGGAAAGCTGGACAGCTCCAGAGCATAGGTGAAGAAACCAGGAACTGAGGAGTGTGTTTGGGACCATTGATGCCCTGTCTATATCTCTGCAGAGCATGCACATTTTCCAAGAACAATTTGTTCCAGGCAGTCCTGATTTCAGCCTGGGCATCAGAGAGGCCCTTGGCAGGGAGCTGGTGGCTGCAGGAATGAGCAGCACAGCAGGGGAGGGGGGCACAGCATCCAGGAATCCCTGGCAGTGTGGGGTCCTTTGCCAGCTCCCAGCTGTTCCTGGCAGCTGAATCCCATGGCCTGACAGCAACTGTAACCTGTGAAGGCATGAAAACCAGACAAGTTTAACAGGTACATGGACTTCTTGTCAGATCTGAACAAAAACCTCTCCTCTGGCCTGAGCAAGGCTTTGTGTGTCCCAATACATCAGTTTTCTCAGGCTGTTATCAGCTGGTCTGATAAAAGGTGTTAATCCTCCCTGCATTTCTCACTTTGCTTTTACAGTAGCCCAGGAAGGGTACAGGCTTATGAACTGCCTGTTATAAATGCACCATAAAAACAAACACTTGCATTTTTTGAATGCCTCTGTCCTTTTATATTTCAGCTTTCCATTTCTGGTCTGTTTGGTATCTCCTGGTCTGCCCACGTATGGGCACTCTAATTTGTACATGGACAAATCAATTGGCATGCACCTTTTCCTGTGTAAATAAGCTTGCTCTTTGGGCAGTTGTACATCACAGACTGATGACACCTTCTAATCTTATTTTAGGAGCTGATGGTGGGTTTTTCACATGTTGACCTCAAACCTGCATGCACGCAAAAATACCTTTGCTCTTAAACTCTCAGGCCTTGTTTTTCACACTTCCCAGCAAGAGAGAAAGATAAAGAGCACTCAGACCTAAGAATGTATTTTATGATCATTGAGAAAGCAATAAAATCTTCTGCTTTGAAGCCAAGATACATAATCCATGTGTATCTGCCTGAGGCTGGTCCGAGCAGAGCTCCCACAAGGCTGAGATGTGACGGACACAAGGTGATGGATGCAGTGTCACAGGCTGTTTGGAGGTGGCAGCATTCATATCCTGGCTATTGCTAAGGGCTTGGAAGTTGTTACATCCTTTGCTCAATGGGGGAAAAAGATAAGGAGCACTTTCAGCAGGGTTTAAACACATGGGGTGGTGATAAATGCAAATCCCTCAAGCTCTGCACAGCAGGGCTAATGGGTCTTCAGCTTCAGCAGAAATAGTCAGGGTCTGGCTGACCTCATCCAGGAGGACAAAAGACAAAAAGATGAGAAACTGTAGGAAGCAGCAGCTGTGACTGAAAGAGGGAGAGGTATTTGGGTTCCAGGATCTCAGAGACATGGCCACAGTGTCCATGGGGGAGACAGGCCTGATGGCAATTTGGCCAAAAGCATGCAAGTGGCAGGGTGCACATTTGTCTTGGTTGAAATAAAGGTTTTTGGGGGGTTTGTTGAACCGACCCAGGTGTGGGATCCTCCAAGACAGAAGTCAGTCCTGAGATGTGCATCGTGGCAGCCCTGGGGTGTTAACCTGCCCCTGCATTGGGGCAGCCTCTCCCTGGGGCTCTGATTGCTGAGGCCACTGCCAGCAAACCTGCCAAGGTCACTGGGACCAGGGAGAAAGGCTCTTGGGACACAAGGAGACAGAGTGCAGGAACTGACAGCCCTGGGATGAGCCCTGCTGGGATCTCTCTTCATCAAGGTCTGAAGGCCTGTGGTGTGCTGGTTAAAGAAACACATCTTTCCCTTTCCATTCTTCAACCTTCAGGGATGCATAATCACCAATATTTACTGAAACTTCTTGTCAATGATGTTTACCTGAAGGTATTTCCTGCTGTGTCTTCCCAAAAGATGTGAGGCCGTCCCACAGTACACAGCACAGCTCTAAGCTGCCAGGAAGTTAAGGCAAAAATATCACCTTTCCCAGGGTGCTAAATGACTGGCATGGACTTGCATACTTAGTGTAGTCTGCTCCCCTCTCTGCCACAATCAATACCAGTCTGATTTCTTTATCATGGATGATGGGGGATGGAGATGAGCAATCCTGCTCATACCTCTGCTTTGGCATTTTGATTCCCAAACAGCCCATTCACTAGTAGCATAAAAATAATGTAAAAACAAATAGATCAAATAAATGTAGCTTGAAGACATCTCTATTACCACCCTGCTCTGTATTCTATACGCAAAATATGTAGTGTGCATACAAACACAGGGGGAATGAAGGGATGCAGGTATTAACACTGACACATCAAGTGGTTCCTTCATGAGACCATATTATCTATACAATCACCTACAAGTATTTACATTTCATGAACGAGGTCTTCCAAATATCACCCCCAGCTGCACCACCTTGTGCTGTTCTTGGGTGGAGTTCAGGCAAAGAATGAGGCCAAATCAATGCCTTCAGTGGGTGTTTTTACAAAAGACCTGTTTGCAGGGGGAAGAGGTGGGTGCTGGTGACTTGAGAAGGGGTGACTGTGGCAGGGCTGGACGTAAAGCATCATGTTTGTGGAAGATATTCAATAGCCAAGACAGGCAAGTCCACTGGAAGAAAAATGGTGAGAAAATCTCTAGCTGGGTTCAGCCTCCATCTTGGCTACAAGGTAGAAAGTGCTTTTTTCTTGTATTTTGGCACAGGTTCCTTTGAACTCAGTTTTGCATAGGTAGGCCTTGCAAACTGTTTCCTAGGACTCCTCAGTGGGGCAGTTGTGAAGAATTTGCCACTCACAGGGTGCAGCTGGTGACTGAACTCACCTGGCATTTTTACAGACTTGGTCTGGTGAAAAACATGTTAACGAGGAATTAGGTTTATAAAAGCCACCCGTTCTGCAAACAGCCTCTCTCTGCAGACTGCCACAGCTGGCAGTCCAGAAAGTTTGAAAAACTCCTTAATCAATTAATGGATTTTTTTCAATATCGACCCGCTCCTAAATCCTGACCACTACTTTGGACAGGGCGCTTTATGACACTAATGAAACCAATTGTGGCGTTCAGTGTCCCAGTTCAGTTCAGCAGGTTGTCTCCAAGTACCAGACTGACTTTATCAGGCCTACATCATGTCCTGATTCCAGCACAAGTTATCCATTTTATTTACTTAAATTCCCTTTGCAGGTCCAATGAGACACAGACTTCCTCTCTGCTGCTTCTCCTAAGTCACTGTGATTAAATTTGCTGTTACAGAGTGCCTGTTTGATTGAGTATAATTTACAGGATAAACAAAAAACCATACACACCTTTTTAAAAAGTGAAGCATTTTGGACCAAAAAGTCTTAATACTGTAAGAATTACTCTCCAATGCCACTCCTGCTCAAAGCAGGAATCTACATTTTGTGCAACTTATATGACACTGTGTGAAAATGTGGCCTGTATTTCTAATAAACTTTTGTGGTTTTTAACTACATGTCAACAAGCAAAGCAGGGTGTGGCTGAGACATCCACACAGGATGTGGGAGATTAGGGTTAAACTTCCACTCTGCCCAAGGGGAATGTGATCTATTGCTCTTGCCTTTTACTAGGAGAGTCTCTATATCCTCTGTCTTCCAGCTGCCCTGGGACGTGGGTGCTCCCAGCCAGCTGTTGCAAAACATTTTACTATTTCTTGGCAATGGGAAAAGAAAACAAGGGAGTACCTATGTGAGGCTGGAGAGGCACACAGTTATGCTTGGTAAATAGATGTGCAGAATCCAATCAGAGAAATAAATGAATTTAGCATTCAGCTGTAGGTCCCTCCAAGCACACACCAACTGCTGAGGTAATTGTGCTGCAGCTAGAGGAGCAGGACTTTTTCTCCAACTGGAAGGATTTTTTCTCCAACTGCAAAACCTCCTGTGGCATCTCTGAAGTTCACTTTTCCAGTGCTCTACGGACCACAGGTCAGGAGGATAGAGCTGCTGCCTGAGGGTAGGATCCCTGCTGAGGAGGGTTCTGGAGAAGGAGAGACCTAAGTCCATCACACTTAGGACACACACTTAAGATTAACTCAACTCATAAGTAAAGGATCCACAGATAAACTCCAGTCCATTATAGAAAATGTTCCTGCTGGCATCTGTTGTTTGCACTTCCAAGATAGGTGCCACAAAGTATTTCTCAATTATTAACAAACCTGAAGCCAAGGTGAATGGGTCAACTTATGTCACAAGTGGCACTTCTATTTTAAAAACTCTGAGTTAAACAAATTACCTTGTGCTAAGTTAGAAGTGCTTCCCATTTGCAGGGTGAGAACTTACACTAGCTCAGGTGAAGAGCTGAACCATGGGGGAGTTTATTAGCCGGTACTGCAGGGTCTGATCCAGACCCCATTCATGCATTTGGAAATTCTTCCTTGCCTTCCAGAGGCACAGAAGGAGCCAAGAGGATGTGAATTAGCCTTGTGTCAGTTGGTGCCAATATCTCTCTCGAAAATCTCCAAAAAAAATCTTGTCCAAAAGCTCTGCTACCAAGACAGATAATAAAGAGGACAAAAGCTCACTGATTTAACATTCCTATGGGTTCTTTATTCACCTCACACAGGTGTGCCCTCCTGATCTTTCTCCTGGACCATTGCTTTCTATTTTTACTCTTAGGTTAGCATGGAAAGACTTTTCATGGCACAGGTAGAAGAGCCTTTCTCAAGAGATGTGCTGCTTTCTCAAGAGATGTGCTGCTGCCACAATCCTGCAGTCTAAATTGGACCACAATTTCTGGAGCAAGGCCTGGCAGGGTGAATTTTACCCATGGTTCATGGAGAACCATTACATTTAGTCTGCAATTAATGCCTCCTTCACACAGCCAAAGTGCAGGAAGAGGCCTGAGGAGAAATAGAAATCAGCATCCTGGGTGCAAACAGGAAAAGTCAGCATACTGCCACTGCCACCCTTGGGATGTAGGCATCTATACAGAAAATGCATGTCTTAATCACCTAGCAGAATCTTTCCACAGTGTTTATGGAAATGTGGTACCTATGAGCATTTATGAAATTGTATGAGTGACGAAAATGTCTGTTCCATGGCTGTGCAGGCAGCCAACATGTGGGATCCACACAGCCAGTCTCCTGTATCACAGTAACAGTATTTTGTAGCAGTCTTGTTGTCTCCACCTCTACAGGTGTTCATCTGTGGCTTGCCCCTTGGTGAGCCACAGGAACATATTCAGTCTTTGGCTCAGTGATGTAAAGTGAAGAGGGGGAATGATTGCATGTGAGGAAATAGTGTCCTGAAAGGAGGAACTGGAGTTCCCCCAGCCTGTACCCTCCTACTACCCCACTGTCAATCTATCTGATAGCTGCCCCTTACTCTAGTAAGTTCCTTGTTAATCTTCCCTTGTGCCAACCCCTTGCCTGGAAATCCCTTTTGGAAATCCCCTAAAACTCAGTGTCCTATTAGTCCATGTGACCTATTCCATCCCCTTGCTTTCCCCACTGGATTGCACCCCACTTTCACCCCTCCCCAGGGTACCCCCAATTGGTCAGAGACTGGGTACCCCCCTTGGACCTCCCCCATTATTAAGTTGCCCAAGCCCTGCATCGCCGCCCTTTGCTGTTCCTGTGGGTTCCATCAGAAAGAACAAAGGTCACAAAAGGCCTCCCTCTTGTGCTTGCCTCCTCAGAGGGCAGGCAGCCTGACAGCCAAAAGGCCATAGAGCAATTGCCTGCTGGAGCTGCACCTTTGGATCCTCCCCACTCACAGGGGCAATCCCACCCATGGCTCCTGGCCAGGGTTGCTTGGGCTGTCAGGACTCTGGCCAACTGAGCTGGGGAACCACACACCCCTGGCTTTCTCTGGAAGAGCTGGAAAATAACTCTCTCCTGAGCCCTAGGGTACGTGGATTAGAGAAAGAAGAGGCCTGAGAGCACTGACTGTGCTGGGCCTACTGAAGATGGAGGGCTGAACTCTGACCTGGCATCTCTGGTAGTGATGCTAATGAAAACATTATGCACTGTGAAGCCAGAACTTGGCAGGCTCTTTACATCTACCTGTTATATGGGAGCTAAAAAAAAAGTCTCACAATTGCTTCCTTAAACAAAGATTTGCAGTCAGACTGCATGCAGGTCAGTTGAAGGCAGATGGAGGCCTCCCAAAGGACTTTAAAGATAAGATAACAAGCACACACACAAAAATGCAGCCTGCCTTGAATTCCTCTGGAGGGTCACTAAGGCACTGCAAAGCCAGCTCAGGGTTGAATACTCTGGTTTGCCTGTGGACCTTCCAGTAAAATACAGTCTTTTCTCTTCAAACCTCAGTACTTAGAAAAGGAGAGATGTGTGGAACAGTCTTGTCTCTGGAGCAGGGGTGCAAGCAGGCTTTCTGATTATTGACTGTGATCAGCTGTGCCTGGGCACCACACGGCTTGACCTGCCTGGTACTGCAGCACAGAAACTGAGAGCAGTGCACAGGGATGGACCAAAGCTTCTGTACCAGCCTGACAGTTCACTCCTGAAAGCAGCCAGTGGTGGATGGGGAGGGAAGGAGTAAGAGGAACATGGTGAGAAGATGATCCATCTCATCACCTTCTCAGCGTCTCATCACGGGCAAATCAGAGACTTGAAAGACTGTCTGAGCTGGAGCTTGCAGCCAAACCTCTGGGGACTGCAGCACTGGTGATTCCAGCTTCCCAACTCTGGTTAAACCCTGTTGGAACCTGTTTATACTGGGGGCCTCCACATCACCTGGTGGCAGTGAGCTCCCCAGTTTAATTATTTACATTATGGAAAGGCATTCTTTTGTGTTTATTTTGAATTGGCTATGGGGTAATTTCAAAGGAGTTCCCATTCTGTCCAATCTCATTTGGAGGATGTGTGCCCAGTGGCTAGACCATAGGAATGGATCTCTGAATTAATTCTATTTTCATCTCTGTCATTCTTCTAGAACAGCAGGTATTATTATTCATTGGGGTGAGTTTCACCTTCAGCCAGCTCAATTAAAATTACCCCAAGCAAATAGTGATCTGGAATTTGGATGAGACTAACATTCCCTGTATACCTGCAGAGAACAGGTGAAAACTAAACTAGGCAGTAAAGGTGAAAATTCTGTTTTAAATTTCCAATGCCTGGATCGATTTGTGCAATTGAAACTGCTGCCAATGTCTTACAAAATAACTTGCCATACAGAAGTAGACTCTATTATATAGCAGAATGCCTGTAATTACAGAAAGATGACAGCTCACATGCAGGACAAAAACGTGTAATTTCTAAAAATAGCAATTTGCATACTGACCTAAGGACTGACTGACTATCTATCTATTCTAATTGTCCTATTTCTATTGATGTGTCTTCATGTCACTTGTAGTTTGCCAGTGAAATGGCACAAAAATCTCGAAAAAAAATCACCTAGATAAAAGAGTATTTAACAACCTGTGTTAGCAGCTGAGAAGGGTTCACAGATATAGAGGTGCTGGTTATATCTCAAAATGAGAAGTGGTACGTGTCTGCATTAATTACAGTTTTGGGCACATGCTAGTACCACACTCAAAGCCCAGCCTTAATGGGATTTTCTTCCTTCTTTCAGAGGCAAAAAGCCACAAGGAAAGTCAGGCAGCCTTTCTGCAAGAGGTCGTTTGCATCCAGGACGTGTACAAATCTCTTTACGTTTATTTAGAAACTAAGGCAATTAAAACACCCCAGGCTCCTCCTGTTAACTCAGAAACATCATTATGAAGATGCTTATGCCACAGCGGCTTACTATGCTCGGTTTAGTGGAAAACTGGAAAGCTGCATTTCCAGCCATTTGATCAACATTTTCCCGAGGTTGCTAATGATTTGCAAAAATCTGCCCAACAGTAACAACCTCAGGGAGACTGCGCTGTCTTCTCCGAGAACCCCTGCTTGTTTTCAGAATGAGAAGT
>VWYI01029305.1:350564-414442 GCA_013399455.1 Anthoscopus minutus
GGCGGAGGAGTTAGTGCCTTGTGCCCTCAACAAACAAACCCTATGTGACTGCCCGAGAGCCCCAGCCTTGGCACAGCCGAGGACGTACTGTGGCAAAGGAAATTAATCTGATTTTAAACTGGTTCCCACGGCGTTTCCCCCATTTCTGCGCAAGCTGAGCTCGCTCCCCTTCCTTCGGAGTTTACCCCTGCGCACATGCCATTGTTCGTGCATGGCTTTCATGGCCGGGGGAGGCTGGGGGGCGAGGCGGGGGCAGCAGGCAGAGATGCCCGGGACTGCTCCCGGGGATGCCGCCACAGGCAGGCAGGTGGAATTCCGCCAGTGGGGCGATGTCCGGGAGGGCTCACACCAACAAACTCATCCGGGCAGGCACGGAGATAAGGGACAGCCAGATGCCACCAGCATTCCTCAGGGCTTTCTCAACTTCCACCGTCCTAAAAAACCCACGCTCATGAGGCACGCTTAGGAATCCCCAAAGACTCTCCATTTAGTCACTAATTGATGCTAATTATCGTGAGAATGGGTTGCGAGTGCCGGTGATGTGCTTGGTGCTAAGGAGACCGCGGAGCAGCGCCGGTCCCCGGCCCGTGGCAGTGGCACTGATGGAGACGCAAGGATCCCGAGCAGCAGCTGCGGGAGGGGCAGGAATGCCCGCTCTGGAGCCATCCCAGGGGCGCTGAGCAGGATATGGCCCCCCTGGGATCGGGGGAGAATGGCACCGCTGGGAGCACCTCGCGTTAATCAGACGGGGAGAGGGGAAATGGGTGTACAATGAGGCATCCCCTCATCGGGACTGGAAAGAGATGTGAACTAGCTCTTGGAAAAGCTGCCTTCTCCACGACCTTGGAGTGTTTTTCTCAGCAGAAGCAGAAGAAGGGACTGTTATGTTTATCTGAAAAATATTAGCAGTCTCTCCTCCACCTATGGACTCATCACAGGAGACCCACGTGCACAGACCACAGGCTTCTATGAGGCTATTTCTTTGGGTTGAGCTCTTTTCTTAATTTTATTTTTAAATTTTTTAAAAAAGTTTTTGCATATGCATTTGTTATTTTTTCCACATGAAAGTCTCTGCTTCATTTTGCTCTCTGTAGAAAACAACAATCTTTGCCATGATTGGTTGCTCTGCACTCCTCCCTTTCCCCTCTTTGCCAAGATGTGTCTGTAGGCACATTCCCCAAGTTGTTCTAAAGGCAGGCTGGCACTGCAAGGCACTCTCAGTTTAGGAAGAGGAACAAGATGAAGACAGATATGTGAGGTTTTTTTCTGGCACAGTGAGCTGCTGGAAAAGTTCCTTTTCAGACAAGAAGAGAGACTCTTCTCCTTTGGGGGAAATACGTGGCTCCCTACCCTCCAAATTGAAAACTGCCTGTAGTAAATGCTCCCAGGCTTAGGAATCTTCAGGCAGCAACTGCTTACCAGCCTCCACTTCCCCAGCTGCTGTTCTTTGGGAGTGATTTTTTTCCCAAAGCAAGCGTTCCCCCACACTTTCTCGGCTAAACAAAATGGGCAAAATCAGTGATGGCATCTCCTACAGAGCGCCCTATTTAGTTTGCTGTCAAAATCATTGTATGTATTATTTTTGTACAATTTTATTTCACAGCATAAAATTAATAGAGAAGGAGAGTGGGTCTTTAAAAATCAGTTGCAAACAGCATGTTCTGATGTAAATGAACACTCTCCAGCAGCATTTGCAAATCTTTACTGGATCCTTGTGCATCAGACTGAAAAGGAAAACAAACTGGGGGCCTAGGTTTTTCTCTCTCTTTTTTTTCCTCTTTTACAATTCAAACTGAAAGGGGAAAATAAGGCTAATAACATGCAGCTGAAAGCTAAATTAGATATTTAAAATTCAGTCTGTTAAGTTAGTGAAGGAACTGCTCAACACTCGAAGAAGAATATGCTTATGGCCCATGGTTCTGAACCCTGCTGAGAGATGTTAAGCTCTGTCCTGTTTTCATCTCCTGAGCAAAAGGAGTGCAAAGCAGAGGCAGGAATTTCCCACTCAGCTTGTGTGGCCGTCAGCCCCTGATTAGCAAAGGGGAAACCAGCCAAGATTATTTTTAGCCTTACAACATCCCTTTAAAACTTGCAACTCCACGAGATATTGATATATGAAAAGTGTGCACCTGAACAATGTCCAATACAAAATTCCTTTTAAAAATCACACAGAAGTGAATGCAAACATGTATGGGAGTTGGAAGCTTGGTCTCCAGGCTTGCTCTCTGTGCCTTAAAAATTGGTCACTCCCTATTTGAAGTCATTCAGGAGGATAGCTGAGCCTTGCTAGACAAGCCCTAATTTTCATATCTGTTATCTAGCCATCACAGCAACAGCCAGAATGAGATTAGGCAGATACACAGATAGATACTTTACATTGCCTTCTAATGACAAAAAAAAGGCCCCGGGGAGAATGTATCACTTGTCCCAAGGGAGGACACAAAGGGTGACACCTCTGTGATAAGGGAGTAGCTCCACTGAAAAAATTAACTCACCCCCATGAGTAACTCAGCTGGTAGCTTCTGCTGAAAAAATTAACTCACCCCCATGAGTAACTCAGCTGGTAGCTTCTGCTTTCTCACTTTGACTCCCTCTTTGTGCAAACTTTTCTCTCTTAATAACTGAAACAGGTGGTGCAGAGCAAATTGTTGAGGTGTCTGCTCCTAAGCTTGCTATTGAAAGCCCATCAGACACACTGTGTACACAAAAAAAGGGGGATTGAAGCTGACCTGGCAGGGCATTTCCTACCTCTGCCCGTGTTCTGGGCTGGCTCTGCCTTTTCTCAGGTGCAATGAGCTGCTCATGAGGAAAACAGAGAAGCTTTACCTTGAACCTTGCAGGACAATTTGTAGCCTGAAATGATTCACTGAGGTGCAGCAAGCTCTATTTAGAAATGGGTATATCCAGCCTGGAACCCTGGGAGACAATAAAGAATGTGTTTGACTTCCTCAGTGGGTTTGCTGTGTGTAAATCATTTATCCCTGCATCCTGCTCCCCTTTCTTAGCTCTCACAATTTGTATTTTTTTTGCTAAAAAAACCCTGATGCCTGCCTTTCTGTTGGTGAGCAGCTTGGGACACATTGCCTGGAGTCTGACCTCAAAGTAGGGTGGGATTTGAATCTGAAATCCACTCGGTTTGATCTCACAAGAACCGCCGCGCTGCACAGCTTGTACATCTTTAGTAAAAAGGCAAGCCTTCAAATCCATCCTTTTCAGAGGCCTGTCTCCGTTGTCAGCTGCCATCTTCCGAGAGAAAGATCTAAAATTAGAGAAAAGCTGCCCTCCACTGCTGGAGAATACTGCTGCTGTGACATATGAAAGCAGAAATAAGCTTCAAATAAAGGTCTTCTGCTTAGGCCCACGTAATGAACAAGAAAGGCTTTGGGTCTCTCCTGTCCAGACTGGCGTTTGTGGGGATCTGATTTAAACAGGCAGCCACAGCACCAGCGCTTATCTTTGTCTGCCTGAGCGTTTATGCTTTGCCTGTCATTATAGGCGCCGTTATTTTGACAGAAACCTACAGACTGAAGTGTTTTTATTTTAAATACCTTCCCCAGAAACCCTGAGGGATGCCTAGAGACCCTACTCCCTTCAATAAATCAGTGAAAAAGAAGGAAACCCTGCATGCGGGAACAGCATCTTGAGACACTTTGAACATGGTGGTTGTGATGAGGTGGGGACAACAAGCAGGGACTGAGCAGTCCTGGAGACCTCAGGCTCAAATCTGTGTCCTTCAGCTGGGCCTGGGGTGTCCTCAGAACTCCTCCAAAACCTATTGGCAGTGGTAACACCAGGGGATTAGGAGTCTGGGGTACCCCTGGTAAATCCTGGTGTCTGCACTTTGAGTCTCTGCCTTCTGCTGCATCCCTCCCACTGAACAGTGTTCTCCTGCCCTGGAGGATTAGTGGGGCTTACAGGCTTAGATCTGCTCTAATGTACCGTGACAGAGCAGCCCGGGCGTGGTGCCCACAGGCAGAGAACCCTGGGGAGAGCTCCTGCTGGTGCCATAGGGGAGAGGAGCTGGTGATGCACCACGGCCAATTGAGATGGATTTCCAGATTCCCACTACTAGGAGGCAACGAAGGTGCTACAATAAAGTGGGGTTTGATTAGGAACAAGGCAGTGTGATGGTTTCCCTTTTAACCTGTGCATCTCACAGTGTCCCAAAACCAGAGATCCTGCTCTAACACAGCTGCTGAGACTTGCAGAAAAGAAAACAGAAAAAAACCCTCCTTCTTCCACCTGTTTCTTCCTGTTCCCTCCTTCCCCAGGCATCCAATCCCAATTTTCCCCTCTGTGTCACTGCTAATGCCTGTACTGTGCTGCTGATGTCATGCCATAAACCATCCTTCCTCCGATGGCTCCAGCAAGAGTTGAGAGCTTTCCTGCATCCCTGGCTGGCTGTGCTCAGTCAGCCCAGCAGCGCTGGTGCTGTGTCCCACAGCCCAAACAGCAGATGGGAACAAGTGGCTGGCTCTGAAGGAGCCATCCTAGGAGTTTGTGGAAGGGAAAACTTAGTAGGAATTACTGCCTCAGGAGTCACCTGGATGAACAATGGGTTGGTTGGTAGCTGACTTTAAAAATCCTTGGCCAAAGGTGAGCGTGCTGCAGGCAAGTTCTCATCTGCCAGCTGGGGAAGGAGGCAACACGGGCACCAGGAGAGAGGGAGAGCAACAGCAGCAAGGGAGAAGTGCAGAAACTGCACACGTGAGGCGGCTTTGCTTTCGCAGGATTGCAACATATCTGAAAAACTGTCAGAAGCATTCTGAGGTGCCTTCAGAAGCCCCTTTTCCACACTGCAAACACAGGAAACACTGCTCACTGTCTTTATTCTCCCTGCAGTGGGCCCCAGCAGCTCCAATCCCGTGTGCTGGCACCACAAGCTGCCCGTGGAAGAGGCTCTTTTCCGGATCCTCTTCAACACAATGACACAGGACAGCCAACTTTGTCACATGCCTGGCAAAAACAGAGGCTGCAGCAGAGTGCAAATGGCCTGCCTCCAGGGGCTGGAGTGCCAGTGTGTTTTCCAGACCTTTTCAGATCCCTGCAGCTCATGAGACAGCAATGTGACAGGGGGGGAAAAACCAAAATTCAAAGCTGGGCTGTAAGTGGAGGCAAAACAGGCACACAGCACCCCGCACAACACTCAGTGTGGCAGGTAGGATCTTGTGGGAGAAGGCACCTGGCAGCTTCAGGGTGAGTGGGATTTGGTAACTGGAGTTGAAATGGACCCGTTTTTCTTAGGCAGGAGCAGTAGAATTTTGTTTTTCTAAAGCACTAAAGCGTAACCAGGATGGCTCATCATCTCCTGGCATCACCCCAATGCTGTTACTACTGTTGGTACTGCAGAGATCAGATCATTAAAGATTATTAAAGGGCACGGCTAAATCTGTGCAGCTAAAAGTGCACATACTTTTAGCATCAGCAACATTTTAGGCCTCATTCAAAATCCAATGAAACCACTGGGAAAAACATCCCATTAATCCCTGGTGTTTTCTCCTCTGAGATTGGTTTATGGGAATAGTCCCAACAGGAACCTGAACTGACAGTGGAACTTGGCTACTTGCACACTACGTAGATGGAAAACCAGGACACATTGCTTAATCCAAGAAACACGAGTATTAGTGAGTCCCTGTTGCTTGGTGGAATTACTGCCATGCATGACCCTGGTGGATTTGCTCCAGAGCCTTCTCCCACTTTTTTCAATGTTCATGGAGCTCTGCCTGTCAGAAAGAAAACCTGATTGAAAATGGGTTATTTATTTTAAGCCAGGCCATTCGGATCAAGTTCTTAGGATGTCACTGACTAAAATACCTGATCCCTAATCTCTGCTTAGCCTCTGACTTTGCACTTGACTTAGGAGGCAGGTGTGATCCTGCTGCTGGGATGGCTGTGGCTGCAGCCCAAGGTGCCAGGAGCGCAAGCTTGAAGGTGGGCAGAGCAGGAACAAAGAGGGAAATGGGCAGCTGCCTGAAACCCAAGGGGCCAAGGCATGATGGTTTTTTTGCAGGCAGGACCCAGATGCTGAGGTGCCTCTGGGCAGCAGGATCAGCAGAAATGAGCTATCTTTGCTGTGAGGCTGCAGAGCGGGAGCAGTGCCACGATGGGGTGAGAAGCTTGGAGCATTCAAACAAAAGAAGTGGACACAGTTAAAAGGATTTTCTGATATTTGTTTAGCTTGGCTGCTACACTTTGCTAAAGAAAAGGAAGGTTTTTGCTAAAGTTGGAACAAACAGTAGATCAGAACATTAAATAAAGGGTTAGCAAATCTTCCAGTAATGCTAAGTCAGGTATGCTGATGAGGTCAAAATTTAATTCCACACTAAAATTGGAAATTTCAAGCACAAATGTTCACAGCAAGCCAAATTATTTCACCTATCAAATCTGCACGTTCTCTGAAGAGTCTCTTTCATTATCATTCATCCAATCAGTACTTGCAATACTAAAATCCACTATGGGAACAGATACAGAAGGAGTGCAACTTTTTGGTCAATATAGGGTAGACACAGCTGGGAAAGCTGCAGTCTGTGCAGCCTGACTGCCATGGGGCCTCTCCTAGCCTAACAAGACCTGCAGTGCCATCAAAGCATCTCCCATTGATCTTCCTCCTATCCCTGTCCATTCCCTCAGGTCCTTCATTAAATTATCCTGAGGATAGGAGTAATCTAGAAGTGCTGGTTCAAGAGGAGCAGAGGGTTGGGAGGATAAGGGGAGTGCACCCAAAAGGATTGTGGCTCTCAGAGGGATGTTCAGGGGCAGGTTGAGTGGGTTGCTGGCAGGGAGATGCACAAAGCTCCCAGTGCTCTGATATCAGGCCTCTGCTGCATGCAACACTTTACCCCAGGCCAAAAAAATAGGCAACATAATGGAGTGATGTGGCTTCCACTCTGAGAACATCCATCCACCTGAGGAACTCCTGAGCATTTGGTGAAAACAGGGGCGTTCATCTCCTCATTACTCGTGTGGCAAAACGAGCAGCACGAGTAACTCCTTGCAGGGGTGAGTAACAGGCTCACAGCTCGGGCTGTGTGCTCCTTGCTCAACAATGCACTGCCCATCTGCAGCAAAGCCAGGAACAGATCTGGTGATACATCACATCCGAGTTTGTGACTTATGGGTAGTAATTATCTTAATTAAACAGTGGTCTCAAAATACTCCCTGGGTTGCAAATGCTTCTGTGCTCAAGTAAACTCGCATTTACCTGAGTAAGGGCATAGCAATTCTGTCCCATAAGGTTTGTATAGCATATTAAATTCGTATCCTCAAATTACACATCTAGTTAAAACATTCTTATAAGTCATTTTCATAACTGTTTGCAGTATGAACATATTACCAAGTTAAAATTAAATGAGCAATTATCATATAGTATAATATAAAAATTCACTCTTATAATACAATCTAAAACTCATCACATAGAACAGCAGTGCTGTGTAACTAAGCAAACAGGATAGGTGTGAAATTAAACAGGATATAGATGCATTGTGTGAGAGATTTGGTGGTGGAAATGAGTCACCTCTTTGTCAACAGCATTGCTACCAACTACAACTTGCTGTACAGTGGCAAAGGGAGGAATCCAGAACAGCACAGTGCCATTTCTGCACAGTGGCTGTGCAGAAATGACATCAGAGTCATCACAGCCTGCATTCAATCACCTTTAGCAGTAAGGAGTGCCACCAGCTAAGCTCAGAGATGCTCAGGGTCCCCATCCCTGCCCCAGCAGCTGGCACAGCTCCAATCCACTGCCATGGGAGCTGCTTCCACCTGTCTGCAAACAGGGATGGTGCCTTACAGCTTGGAAAAGAGATGACTGAGAGCTTATGGGCAGTACTGAATCCATCCAATGCCTCTGATAAATAAAGTTGTGCAGTGCGATGTTGGAGCTGTTCCAGCGGCCTGAATTCACAAGTGAGCTCTCTTTGGTGACCTGGTTTCACCATGCCCAAGAGGGGCAGCAGGGCTGTGTCCCATGCAGCAGCTCCTGCCCTGCAGCCAGCCTCAGCTCCAGTCTCAGCTGCCAGCACAGTCCAAGGGATGCCATCCCACTCTGAGGTGCACTGGCACAAGTATGGGACAGGGCTGTGGCCCCAAATCCATCCCAGGGGAGCCCTGCTTCCAGCCCCTCTCGCTGGTGGCCCCACCGAGAGGAGAGAGGCTGTTCTGTCCTGATGCTGCCCTTTTCCAAAGGAGAGCACCACAGCTCCTTTCACGTGCAGCCCCATGCCAGGCTGCCCTGGGGACATCCCACTCCTTAGGGGACAGGAATCTGGTGCCCCGACTGAAGCAGAAAAAAAAAAGCTGACTTTAGCTCCACGCTGTTTTGCACATTAATTGTTACATAAATGCATTCAAATATTTGTCAGGTTGATTGAAAATGTTGTTAAATCAGACCATTCAGATTTAACCACCAGAAATTAAATCTGATAATAAACAATCAGCATTTCATTCCTACAAAAGGATGATAATTCTGTAGGACTTTGGGTTTATATTGTCTATGCACCTGCATGTGGAATGCAAGTGATAAAGTGAGATTTGATAGCAAATTGGACTGGCAGTCTGTTTTTGAACATAATTGCTCAAAAGAAACCACCCGGAATCAATTTAATCATAGTGCAACTGATTTTTAATTTCCAATGGGACAAAAAAGTACCATTCACGTTAGGATTTTACTGACTTTGGTTTGTAATCATGGAACATCTGTATTGTAGCCAAGCTAATTAAATAAATGCTAAGCATTTCTCACTTTGTAATACAGAAAAAAAATAAAATAATTAAAGGTGCCTCCTAAAAAGCAAAATTAACAAAAGCTAATGGCCTGGCAGTGCACTCAATCCGTGGTTAGACACAGTCTGTTCTGGTTGCAGTCGTGAAATTCTGGGACAATTAGCAGTTTCTCTCGAGGCTCTCTGGACAATTAGCAGTGGCACTAACAGAAGGTGGGGACACAAAGCCCAACTGCATTGCTGCAAAATTCCATCTGAAATCTGGTGTGCAATGCTGAAATCTGTCCTGCAGAGAAAGGTGCTGCCCCGGCAAGGAGGAGCGTGCCCAGCGGGGCACCCTGCCCTCTCTGCTCTTGCCTTTCGGGGCAGGAGAAGAGCTGTACAGCCACCAAAAGGGGTGAGACAGAAGTGCCAGAGCCCCTTCCTGCTCCCCTGGTAGCGGAGGCACTCGGTGTGGGTGTGGCAGAGGAAGCAGCTGCTCACAGCTGCCTGAGCATCAGAGGGGAAAGCAGCTGTCAGGTCATGTGGTGACTGGAGCATGAGTCCAGAAAACACATGGTGTGTATTAGGAAGAGGAAAACAAACTGCCCCATAGTACCTTGGTCCTGAGAGCATTGCAGTGTGGTTTTTATGTCCCGTCTGTATTGCTACGTGGTTATTATATGTGATGAATGGTCATGTACGTTCAATTTTTGTAAATTTGAAGAAATATGTTAAACCCCTCCCCGAATGTCTATGTACCCTCCCCCGGGGTGTCAATCCTCCTTTGTTTCCACCCAGTTACATGTTTGTCATCCCTCAACCCTTCCCCTATTTCCGGAGTGTTCCCTGTCCATCAGCCCTTCACCCATCCCCTGAACACAGCCCACTCTGGAATTCCCCTAACCCTCCATGTCCCAATGGGCCTCTCCCCTGTCGCTCCTGAATCTCCTCCTGTATGCTCCCCCAGCACTGGCCCCAGATCCCGAACCCCCTCCCAGCTGGAGAGCCGACCCCCTTGTTTACTCGGTTGTATTTAAGGCACTGCTCGGCCCCTCCTCAGGGCTCTCCAGAGCAGCTTGCCCTCGGAGTGGACTCAATAAAACTGTCTCCTGCCCCGAACAGCTGCTCACGAGAGCCTTCCTTTCACCTTCTTACCCTCTGGCTCTGAGAAAATCACCGAGGCTGAGGAACCATCAGCAGTCCCCTGGGAGAGGTCTCACCACCTCAGGTGCTCCACCAAGGAGACTTGAGGGAGCCCTTACTGAGGGAGAGCAGCACGACCGCCTGTGTTGCCTCCTTCCAGCCGAGCTGTTCGTGCTGCTGCACAACCCTCTCCCTTCCTGGCACCCCGAGCTAGCCTCCCCTCGTGCACTGCTTCTCTCCAGCCAGCATGAGAGGAAAAGGCTGAAGCAATTATACTAATTTCATTTGGGATGGGAAGTCATCTCCAGCCTGCTTTGATTCTCTGAGTCGTTCTTTTTAACTAGTTTTGGTGTTCTGGATGTTGGTCTCTTAGCTGGAAGCTATTAGGGCACAGTGATCTTACATCCTATATTCTGAGACAGAGATCTGAGACAAAACTGGATTCTTGCCTTCTCATCCTTGTTTTGATTTAGGGAGGGAGGAATTAGACCCTGCAATCTCATGGGGGAAACATTAAGATTAATTTCTTCCTCTGATCCTGTTGAGCATCTTGAACAAAAGAAAAGAGACCCCATGCATGGCAGAAAAGTGAGGTGGTTCTGCTCTGCTCCCTGACTGCAGCATCCCCCTCCACCAGGAGCTTGCCTGGCAGCAGGTGTGGGTATTTCTGATGAAGTAGCCAAAGAGCAAAAGATGTCTTTCTGCTTTTGTGCTGCCTTTGTGAGGGCTGTGAGAGGACAGACAATACCTGAGCTCTTAGGATGCCTGGTAGCCCACAGCCTTCAAACAGCTCCACACAGCGAGGCTGGGCTGGCAGAGTGAGTTCCCTGAGAGTCTGGGTTTTGCAGGACACAGCACTGCAGGGCTCTGGGGACTGGGCATTGCTGTGACACTTGGATCTGAGGCTCAGAGCTGAGAGAGCTTCCATGAATTGCTGCCTGCCTGTGCATCTGAGCAGCGGAGGGGAGCACAGAAGCTTGTGCTGGCACCAAGGGATCCCACACCACACAGAGAAGTGCTTTGGCAGCACAGCTGAAAACCCAGGGGTGCTCAGGGAGCTCTCAAACCCAGGGGTGCTCAGGAGGGACCTCAGGGAGGTGCCAGTTCCTGAGGGCTGCCAGCCCACATGAGGGGAACACAGGAATAACCAGGGAACTGGTAAAACAGTGACAGCTCCTGAGCCCTTCTTTCTAATCAGTGTAATGATGTGTTCATAAACGCTGCATTTTGTCTGGCAAAGTGTCCCTGATGAAGGGGCAGCATTTAGGCCAGGAAGTTTTACCCTGCCTCAGACACAGGGGCACCAAAAAATAGGTGTTTTTACATTGCACATAGCAGTGCAATGCCCAGCTCATCCTTCAGGCTTTTGGCAAAACCAGCCTGCTCTGCTATATATATATATATATATTTAAGATTGATAATTCCTGTCACAAGAAAGCCCCAAGCAGTTGGCCTGGCTCTTTAATAAAACACAAGTCACTGGTGCCTTCCCTCTTTTGCTCAAGGGTGAAATAAAAGTTGTGCTTGTCCTTTGTGGAGCTAGGAAAGGACGAGCATCAGAGCATTTCAGGCGCAAAGCCCAAACACTCAGGATTAGGCTGCCCCACCCTGCAGGAGTCAGCTCCAACACAGCTTAAACAGCAACCCAGTGTTCAGGCAGGGGAAACCAGTCCCATCGAGAGTTACCATAGCCCTCACTTTTCTGGGTTATTGTGGGCAGAGAAACCCACCGGCTCTCTGGGGTTAAGATGCTCTGGGGATCAGCTGCATCCATTTTTAATTTGCAAAGCAAGGATACCAGAACAAAAAAACCCACTGTAATATGCTCAAAACATCCAGAGGCTGGAAAGCAACCTACACCAGGGAAAGTCAGCTTTTATTCTGAACGGGTGTATTGCCCATGCAGGCAGCCTCTGTTCTGTATTAGTGGATATGACAGACCCTATTTTACCATACCTGTCCCACAAAACCTCAGGCAGCCTTCATGACTCCGTGCAGAATTGAAAAAGGAGCTAAGCTTACAAGTTACATCCAACACTAGTCAAATAAGGAGCAAAGATTTAAAATGGCATGCTATTTATTTATTTATTTTGAAGAGCTCACTTGAGAATGGCAACACCCCCAAACAAACCCCCGTAGCATTCCCAGGAAATGATACAGCTCTGCAGGATGGTTAAAATTAAACCTGTTGAAAGGCTCTCCTATACTCCACGGGAATTTCCTGTGACCGCTGCCTTCAGGCAGTGCCTAGCAGGGAAGAGCTGCCATGCTTTATCTGTCCTGCTTTATCTGTCTTGCATCACCCTGTCACACCAGGGAGGGGATCTGCTGGGAAGGGCTTTGCTGGCTTACCGAGTGGGATTCCGGTGTTTAAATATCGGTGATTAGTGCCATTCGAAATGCCCTAGGGGGTATCCGCTTGACTCCTAGCTTCGCGAGGGTGGAGGTTTCTGGCAGGTCCTCTGCTGAATGTGCCCTGCTCGGGCACCCTCGGTTCTCTAGGAGGTGCTGGGATATCCAGCCCGCGCGGAGTTCCTGGTGCAGGCAAGCAGGAGCTCAGCATAGCCAGCGCCCAGGAGGCTCCCTCCAAGCCAATTTTATTGAGGTGCTCAGGACACAGGATCCAGCAGCAGCAGAGGAGGGATGTCCTGGCTCTGGCAGCCACGTGCTCTGCAGCATCCTCTGGCAAGGGCAGAACGGGCTCAGCAAAGCTGCCATGGGAAAACTGGGAGAGCCTTAGGATGTCTCAGGGCA
Source organism: Anthoscopus minutus (assembly GCA_013399455.1). Lineage (NCBI taxonomy): Eukaryota > Metazoa > Chordata > Aves > Passeriformes > Paridae > Anthoscopus > Anthoscopus minutus. The sequence goes on from VWYI01029305.1 coordinate 363,164, forward strand.
GCATGGAAGGAAGATGAGCCTCAGACACTGAGCCCTGGTTACGTGCAAAGCAGGGCTGGTAAATGGCTGCTGCCTGTGAGCCAGGCTCGGGAGCAAACCACCTGGGTTTGAGAGAGCTCCTGCAGGAAATCACAGCACCTCGTCATCCTCCTGGTTAGATTTATTTCAGTGGGGACAACTGACAGGCCCCAATGTTTTTCCTCCCTGTGCCCTGTGGAACAGGACAGCAAAAACTGAAAATATGGCACAAAGTATGCTTTTCCCCAATGAGATGTTTTTAAGGTAAAAAAATAAAATGTAATAGAAAGCGTCAAATAAAATGAAAAATGACAGCATCCTGTAGGAAGAAGATGCAGGCACTTACTTTTCTGGCTTATTCAAATTTGGGATCTCTTTACTTTATGGTTTATTTTTCCTCTACTGAGACCTGTGAGGCTGATAGGAACTGATTACCTCAATGAGCTCAGGCCCCATCCTGAACAACTAACTACCCTGAACATTACCTGCACAGGAAGGTTTTGCCAGATGCCCCAGGACAGGAACAGAGATGACACTACTGTTGTGGTATAGCTGCCTTCTCCATGTGCTGCTCATTGCTTTCCCAAGTTCAGCCACAAAAGAAAAAAAACCATGTCAGTGTAGCTGCCCTGTGTTAGGTTCTCAGACTGCACCCAGAAATGCTTTCCCACAAACTCAAGGATGGAGGTGAAATCTCTGCAGTTGTTTATCCAGGTTTGTGGATTTCAGCAGATCCCCAAGCTCCTGTGGGAAGAAAGAAAGGAGAGTGTTGCTGAATGACTTGGGAGACCAGCATCAGACTGGACATCACATAACAAGGAGTAAAAAAGAATGTTTTCAAGGTTTTCCACAGTCTCTAGGACAGCTGGGACTTTCAAAATCCTCCTTTGGATCCCTCCCATGGCTCTGTTCCCCAGAGTTGAATTCCTCAGGTTCACCTTCTTCCCCTGTCCCTGGGTGGCCAGGCCACCCCTTCAGGTGTTCTAAGACAAACATCAGGATATGGAGGGTTATGAGGCACATCTCAGAATCTGCTTTGCTGCTCTAGAGGGAACAACCCATTTGTGGGGAGGGATGTTAATTGGTCACAGTCCCCTCAAGTGTCAGGATGGACTTTAGGCTCCCAGCTCCAGGGAGAGCAAAGTTTCCTGTCTGCAAAGCAGAGGGCTCACCAAAAAGCATTTCCAAAGTGAAGCTGACACCAGCAATCTTTAGGGCATGCAAGGAAAGCTGGTGTCTGGGTAAAGTTTATCAAACAGGACACTGCAGAGGAAATAAGCCCCTGGGGAGAAGATTCACATTTAAGTGCAGGGCTTGCCCAGAAGCTGGGATCCTGGCAGGGGGAAGCAGCAGATTGCCTCTTGCCACCAAAGGTTACACAAGCAGCTGGACACATATATTTAGCTGGATAAAACAAGAGAGAAACCTCAGGAGCTGACCTGGAGAACAAGCATCAAGTAGTGCTGCAGTCGTTTATTTCAGTGCAGCTGTTTTACACCCCAGTAAATTAATATACTCTTTTTATAATAGACATGCTGCTGCCAGTACCCACCAGAGCACAGTGTCGCTGGTGCTGACACTGACAGGGACCCACAGAGAGGGAAAACCATCAGGACATAAGGTTTCCTGAGGATTCAGCATCCAGATTCAGAGCAAAGACGAGGAATACTCTTCTTTTTTAGCGTTTAGGACACTGACACGGAGATGCAGCTGAGACTTGTCCTCCAAAACCAAATGAGGGCTGCTGCTGCCTCCATTTGGCACAGGTTATTTATCAGTTTTCTGAACACAATCCTTTTCACTGGACACAGGGTCTGCCCTTGGAGCTTACACAGATATGAAGGGGGAGGCTAAAAAAAGCACCCTGACACTGACAGGCTGATAGTGCAGGTTTGAGGGGAAAGTTAAGTGAGCCTGATAAACCAGCTCATCACATTAGTAACAAATGCTGTATAATATTAGATCCTGTTAGTTCTTAAACTTGTGTGTAACAAGCTGGTGGTCATTGCACACTGAGCTGAGCCACCAAGCCACGTGGCACTTTCATCTGCCTCCCCTCATCCCCAGCACCCTTCCAGCAGCTGCCTGGAGCACTCCCACCATCCCCATCCTGGCCTGCCCCTGGGCCTGGTGGATGCTGCCAAGTGTTGCTGCTGGTTGGCAGAGGTGCCAGGTGTCCCCACAGCCACTTTCCCTGCAGGCACAGTGTGTGTCCCCACTGTCCTCCAGCCCTCAAGGCACAGTGGGGTGAAAAAATGAACGTGGGTGATGCTTAGGACAGGACCCACCCTAGGGATTTTGCAGGTGTATCACGGTGTCAAACCAGAGGGTCCTTTAATGCCAAGTTTCATTAGAGTCTGGAGACACCCAGGCCCTCCTGCAGGAGCAGCAGCACGTCTGAGAGGTACATCTCTTGTCAGAAAAGCTGCCAAACTTCCCAGACTGCTGTCCAGCTGTAACTTTTCCAGTATCACTCTGCCCCCTCTGCCTTACCATGAAATGGCTTATTTTGCATTCCTGCACTTTGGAAGCTCCCTTAACCTTTGCTGCACCTCCTACAAGCAGGCATCTCTGTGATTTCCAAGAGGCCATTGAGCAGGCTGGTCTGCAAGGGGAATGGAGGGGGGTGGATGAGGGAGGCACAGGAGCTCTCACAATCCCAGCCTCACGATGCCCACAGCAGAGGCTCCCCAATCCTCCCACCCCTGTGCCAGCACCTCCCATCACCCTTCCTTTGGGCCCTGTCACCCTGCCCCTGCCTCCTGTCCCCTGCCTCCTGCACTTCACGGACCTCCCCACAGAGATTTGTCATTTCTTCAGTCCTCTGATAGTCAGGCCCCCTGCTCTCCTTGTTTTCTTACAGTGTTTTTTGTTCTCTTACAATGTAAATCAATGTGGGATATGCTTTGGGCTCTCCCCTTTGGGAATATTAAGGAAAACAGTTAATTATATTTTTTCCATTTACCAGTGGCCAGCTCACATCAATTAATTATCCTTACCATGTCGTGCAAGTAAATTTGCTGTCTCCCCTTGAGACCTTTTCCCTTGAATGCCTGAAGAGTTTCATATTTACCTTGATCTCTTGCACAATATTTCTTTCATAATTTATTTTTCTTTTTTGTGTTTATCTATGTGTGCACACACGTGCATGTTACTTCTTTCACTATCTCCCCTATACTCTGTAACACCTCCTTCCCTTCTCTGGGGTGATGTTTTGCACTTCATATATACCTCTCCCTTATCCTTTATTGTTCCACACTCATTCACAGTGCCCTGCTTTAACTCCCATGGTATTTTTTCCCATGTGGCATATAAAGCCTGTGGACAGGCTGTCCACACGTATATATAAATAAATATATATATAATAGAAACATATTTAATCCATATGTATTCATTATAAAAATATATAATAAAATATCTTTAATATAGTTATTAGTTATAAATATTTATATCTAAAATATCTATGTATTATATCTAATATAAATCATATTGATGATAGACATTATGCACAATATATTATTATATATTATTTCTGATATGTTATATTTATATTTTATATAAATTTATTTATTTATATTAAAATATGTGTATATGTGAATATATATACATATATATATAAATAATATTTATGTGCCACTGCTTTCCATCTTCTGCCAGCCCACTTCATGCCCTTTCTCTCCTTTACCATGCGTGGTTCAAACTCACCCATACTCCTCGTTTTTTCCTGTACAGTTGCACTAGAAGCAGATTATCTCAATTTCTCCCTTTTTGGGAGCTGCTTCCACCTTGCTTTAGGATTTAGTGGAACCACAGGCTCTGCCTCTCTCCAGGTGGGAGCTCCAAACAGCCTCAACAAGCACCAGGGGCACCTGAGCCCCAAACTCAGCTCGCAGTGCCCAGCAGGGCTGGGAGTGCCTGGCTGTGGGCTGGCTCAACGCTGCACCGAAGCTGGGGGGACTGGGCAGGAGTGACAAGGAGTGAGGTGGAGCAGAGCCACCTCAGAGCTCTCCCCAGTCCCGCAGGAAATGGTCAGACTGCAAGGGATGCTGGAGGGGCTGGGAAAGCAGAGAAGTTGTGAATCTGCTCTTTCCTCTGGAGATCGCAGGGATGCAGGGCTGGGTTTATCTCAGCCATGCCAGCCAGGTGATCTTTTAAGACATTCTTTAATCTGTCCCAAGAGTTAGGGTGGGCCTCTGATTTGAATCACCAGTCCCATATACCATTGTCCTAATGCCCCTTATCTCAGTTATTGCTAAACATTCCTCAGCAGCAATTACACCTTTCCTCTCCAATCTCCCCCAAAGCATCTTTTACTCTTTACCAGCATTGATTTTCTGCATCCCATTTTATTTATGCCTATTGTGCCTTGAATTATAAACTAAAAGGCAAATTTGCAGACTCTGGCATGTTCCTGAGTCCCTCTGTGTGTATGTTCTTGTTCCTGCCTCTTCCATATACCACAAATTGCTCTCATTAGCTAAGCTACTTTAAGAACTTCTAGAAGGAAGCCTTGAACAGGAAGTGCACTTTTTTTTTTAAATGTCTAGCGCCTCTCTTTTATTTTATCAGTGGTCAGACGTGTCTTCTTGTCTGTCCTTGGGATACTTCTCCTCTCCTCTCCATGGATTTCTTGCTAAATAAAAAGAAAAATGCCTTCTACCATGGAAACATTCTCCTTATCTGGGCTCCTGAAGCTGGGGCTTCAGTGTCACAGGAGGTGATGGGGAATCAGGTCTGTGTCTGTTTGCATGGGATGACCTCCCAGGACAGATCATTGATTTAAGAGCCAGTGATGGGCTAAAAGAAGTCTGTAGGCTTGTATGGGTGGATAATAACTATTGGTGATGGCTCTGCACATTCAGTAAAGCCTTAACAGATACAAATCTACTTGTGGCCACTTCAGAACATCTCCTAGATCACAAATGTAGAGCAAAACATTAGCTGGGTCTTTAGGAAGGACTTCCTCTGACCAGAGTAAGGTAGTGAGCTAGGGACAACCGGGAGAAGTCAGAGGTGCTGTGGGAAATGACAGACTCCAGTAACTAGGAAAAGCAAACACACATGGAGAAAAACCTCAAGTGTCTATGCCTCTGGTTTGCTTAAACAAGTTGCTTCAATTCTATTTTGTTAGGCACACATTTCTTTTTCCTTCTTGACAAAGATTCTGCCTCTCCTTTCATTTCCCCATGGCCGTTGCTGCTGACTGCCACTAAAAAAAGCAACGGCAGAGGGGAACAAAGAAACTATTGTCAAACAAAAGCAGGCATAAATAAATGGAGGTTTCCTGGGGTACTCTTAAAAACTAGACAAAACCTTCTTTCTCTTCCAGAAGAAACCATTTTGTAATGAATCATTAATTCCCCAGGGTTTATTGTTCAGCTGATGAACGTGCATAATGCTCAGTTACACTGGTGCAGGTGCTGTGGGTATAGCACAGAATATAGAAAGCATGTCAGTTCCAGGATGCTGCACAGATTTGCAGCATCTGCCCTGCTAGGAAATGACCTGAAACTCTAGTTTCAGTTTTCCCTCTTCAGCAAAACAGACCTTGTTTATTGGTCATTATGATGCAGATGTTTATATATTAATAAGCATCTTTCCAAAAACTTCCATCTCTCTGAATCAACCCCCAAGCAGGTTAATACTAGCAAAGCAGCTCCATTTTTACCAGGCTGAAAATATTGAGGAGGGTGAGCATGTTGCTAAACGGAGGTTTGTGAGTCTGATGGGACCGAGTCCTGCCTTCTTGGAAGGCTTTTTGTCTTTGAGCTGTAAGGTTTTAAGGATGAGCTAGGGTTATTCTGTGGCCTTTTCCAGCAAGAGCCCACCAAAGCCCTGTGGAGGTGAAGGAGGGGTTGTACCTTCAAGGGCAGCTGCAGTGGGCTTGGGTGCCACCAGCTTGCTGGACAGTGAGCCAGCACCTGGCCCTGGTGGGAAATCAAGAGGTGAGACAAAGCTGACAACTGACTGCCAGCATAGGGTTTTCTCCCATGGGAGAAAGGCTGCAGGACACCCAGCCCTCTGAGGGGCCACTGGCTGAACTGGTGAGATGGTTCCTCATCACTCCTTGATGGCTGTTCTGCAAGCTGAGACCGAAAAGAGGATGTCAGGCACGTAGGTTGGAGGCAACAGTGGGCTGTTAAGCCCCTCCCAAAGTCCACCCAGATGAAGTTTACTCAGCTCCTACCCACAGCCAGTTTTGACTTCCTTGCCACATTTTGCAAAATGTTTCTGGTGTGAACATCTGCTCCCGTCAGCTGGTTGATGTTATCATATGCTTCTGGTCCTTGGGAAGAGCCTGTGGTTCCAGAACATCTCCTTGCCTCTGTATGATCAGTGATCCCTGGGGATGAGTCTACCAGCGGGGGTACCCCGGGCTGAGGGTCACCCCTCAAGGAGAGGTGGCTCTCAAGGAGGCAGAGCCACCACCTTGTGTCTCACCACGTGGCCTTTAGCATTAGGGAGGACTCCACCTCCTGCAGGTGTTTCTCTCCTGTGCTGTGTCCTTCTTGATGGTCTGCCAGCACCATTTACAGCTGGGCTGTAGGACCCTGGGTTGAGCTCAGCTGCCTCTCCCCTCCACATTCTCAGAAGAAGGCATTTTGTATAGGCTGTGAGAGAGTTTTGGGGGTATATTCTGTCCCCCTCTCTATTTTCTCAGCATCCTTTAGGGATTGGACAGCAGACCTGGCCCCACAGCATGCTGCATCTCTGCCTCTGGTTCTAGCAGTGCAGGCACAGAACCCACACCTTTGCTTCTCCCTGTTTATTGCTCTGCACCTCACAGCATCCCATTAGCTGTGTTTGCAATGCTGCTCTACTGAGAGTCATCTCCAGCCGTTTGCTTTACAATCATCAGATTTATAACAAGCTTGACCAAACCCCAATCTAATTTGAAACTGTGCTAAAGCACTTTTATATTTACTTTAGTAATGAAATAAAATTTCAGTCCTGTTTTTAGAGTGATTTATTTCAGCATCACTACTGGTACAATATCTCATTTGTGTTTCATAAATTGCCATAGGCAGGAACAAAATGTGAAAACTGTTTTCAGCAAATTACTTCTAAAGAGGATGTTTTCCCCTGTACACTTACACACGCAGATTTACCTTTTCAGATCTAACCAGTGATTTTAGTGCTCAATCTGATATCTATAAAGGTGCCAGATCTTTAGAAAATAGACATCTTCTGATTATCCACCTATATCCAGTATGGCTTAAACTGGATACCTAATTGTAGTGCTAAATTAAATAATTTTTGAAGCTGTGGACAAAAGTTATTTAAAAATAAGTTTCTGTGTGATCAAAATGTGGACAGTTAATTTGCATCATGGCAGTAGTGTGAGATGTCCCTGACAGTTATGTTTATAAACCTAAATTGTCCAGCAGGATCTGATCTCCCACTAAAGACCAGGAGAGGTGAAGAGTTCAAGGCAAGGAGTTTCCACAAAGGGGACGGAGAGGGTGGGCTTCAATTTTGAAACTCATTTTCCCCTTGGGTCCATCAGTGCCCAGATTTATTAACCTTCCCAACAGGCTGTAAAGCCCATCCATTTCCCTGTTCCAAGCTAAGGCTATTGCTAAGGGTGTGAGCTGAGAAGGAATTATTTATGGAAAGTCCTTTGTCTAAGTTTATGCTGTTATTTTTAATTTATGTGGTAGGCGCCCAGTGTACTGCTAAGATGCCTAGAGACACATTTTAAAAATTTGAATACATAAATAAATAAAAGACTCTGTACTCAACCAGACCTAAATTATACAGTACAAAGGGAGGAGCAATTCAATAGACATTAGGAAAAGCACCGAAGGAGCAGAGCAGACCAGTGCTTCTTGCAGACCCAAGAATTCTTGCCCTTGAGCAAGAAATAGAGAGGAGCTACAGCTGGCAGCCTAGATTTTGTGTGTTGGTGTAGCCCATCATCCAGCCTTTCTCTTGAGAGCTGAGTGCAGGTCTGCAGCAACCTCAAACCCCACCAAAGTCAGTGCTCTTCCTAAATAAGATGATATGTAACCCAGTCACAGGTGGTGAAACCCTGGCCAGGTTCTTGTATGGAAATCAGGGTTTCAACAACTCATTTAGTTGTATAAGTCAGGTCTAACTGCAGGATGAATCCATTGTAAGGCAGCCACCACTTAAAAGACAGATGTTTAAAGAATCAGAAGACATGAAGCAAATAAACATCAGCTGCCCTATCAACAGGATGACTCTGATTGATGGTGCAAGCATGATGGTGTGCACTAAGTACAGCATACATCTATAAACGTACATAATTAGAGGTAGCAGAGCACTTGTGATGTGATGCAACGAGCAGCATAGCACAGATGTAACCAAGAGCTACGCTGGCCTGTGATGGGGTATCCATAAACATGAATAATTATACATAATGGGGCTATAGAATGCTGATAATACACAGTACTTATTGGATATGTAATCCCTGATAGCATCACACAAACAGTGTTGTGATGTTCTTGGCTGAACTATACAAGTGATAAATACAGAATAGTAAATGTATGCATTTTGTGTCCTCTCATTTGTGTATGGATTTAATTCAAATTACAAGGACACGTAGGACCAAAGGCAGAACACGTCAGCAGCTCTGCCCACACCTTGCTGTGGCCCAGGAGCAGAGGCTGCAGCGTGGGGAGGGGTTTGGGGCCTTTGCTTGACAAGAAGCAAACCCATGCCATCAAAGGCTTCACCACAGTGAAAGTGTGCACAGAGCAACTCCTGGCCTGGGTTTCCCTGGGCAGATGTGCTCTGTGACCACAAATAATAAACATATTGAGCCATCACTTAAGCGAACTAGCTCAGGCAATTTTACCAGTTTGGTGAGCGTGGCATGGGCTGTGATGACCACAGACTTTTGTCTTGGCTGCTGAGAGCCCCCATGGCTGTCACTGCCATGGATACTGTGTCAGACCTGTAATTTAAAAGACACCAACCTGGCTGACCTCCCCAGGCTGTGATGGCAGGTCATGGCTGTGCTGGGGGCTTGGCCTAGGAAGCAAAGGCTCCACCTTAAAAACACTTTATTTCTTCAGGATTTTCTGTCTGCACTTTGCATTTTACCCAGCTCAGGATTTAGGCTGGCATGGAGCACCAAGTGAGCCTCTGTGAGCATAGGAGCATTTCTGAAGAATCCTCCCCACAATGTGCCCCACAGTGCCCTGGCAGAAGCCAGGCCATAAGCAAAGCACACAGTGCACATGCTCCTGCTGTCAAAGCATAATCACAGAAAAAGGATGTGACATAGGAAAGGTCCTCGTTCCTCACCTACAGCTCCTCGTGGGTCATGAGGAAGCACCTGGCTCTGGTGGCTGAGCCCAGCTAGCAGCTGCCACCCCAGGGGACAGGGATGAGGACAAAGACATGTGCCCCAGAGTGCTACTCACCCCAGCACTGTGTCACCACAGCTGGGACAGGTGGCACAGCCCGCAGCACCCTGCCAAGCTCCTGACAGCCTTTTCCCCATGCTCGTGCCATCACGCCTCCCCCGCCCCACTGGAAACAAACACTCACTGTGGCAACAGCCACTGCCCTCCACTTTCCAGTCTGTGCTTCCCAGTGATGGACTAAACCAGCTTAAGCAATGAGGAGGACTTGCCATTAAGTGCATGGGCAGAAATACCTGAAACTCTAATTGATGGAGGCATTGATCTCATTCGCTGATGTGAGGCAATGGGCATCTTCTGTCTAAGAGAGGATGTCAGTTTGCATTGCACAATTTGGAAGTTTTATTCCCTTTGTTTTGAAAGAAGCCATTAGGAACCAGATGGCTCAGGGATTTGGTAATAGAGTATGAACCCTCTCATCTCTCCATTGACCATTCAAATATGACCTATTGTGTTAGTCATAGAAAAGCATCAGATTACTTGCTGGTGTCTTACACAAAATGAGTTATCTGTCCTCTTCTGCAACCCAGCTCCAGCTGAATGGATTTTCCCATTGAAATAGTAGGATTTTGTTCTGGAAATTTGACTTTCAGCTTTAAAAAATCAAGTCTGTCTGGACTGTGAGCTGCAGTAAGCTCCTTGCTGGGACAAAGCTGAGCCTGACTGCTGCCTCATGCCTGACACAGATGTCTGCCACTGAACCTCCTGCCACACAGGGAAGGGATAGCTCTGAGACATGTCTTCAGGAACGCATGAGTGAAAGTTCCTCATGCACAGTGCTGGGCCAATGCTCCTCAAAGAGAAGAGTGTGCCAGAAGGGGCCTATGGCTTAATCAGGGTGACTTCTTGGGGAAATTCTTGGGGAAAGCAGTAGAAGTGATGAAACTGCACAGCTCAGCTGATCTGGGATGAGTCCTGCAAAGAAAGGCTGTGTGATGGTGAATTGAAGAGAATCAGAGGTAGCCCTCAATGACAAAACACTTTTATTATCCTTTCAACTTAGTGGAGATGCTTTGAAGTTTTCAGTCTCTGTGCTGCCAGCTGGAATGTGAGTGATGAGAGTGGTAAGGGAATAGACTCAGTCAGGTCCCTCGTTGGGTCCAGCCATACAGTGGCTGAACAGAATGCTGAGCCAAACCATCTCTCTGTTATGGTGAATCCAATGTCATGGAACATAGGCTTATAAGGAAATACTGGTAAATATATAATTATAGAATCATAGAATCACTTGTGTTGGAAAAGACCTCTAAGATCACTGAGCCCAGCCATTATTCCAGCACTTCCAAGTCCACCACAAAACTGTGTCCCTAAGTGCCACATCTACACATCTGTTAAATACCTCCAGGGGTGGGGACTCAGCCACTCCCCTGGACAGCCCATTCCAGTGCCTGATAACCATGATAACCATGAAGAAATCCTTCTCAACTGAAACATTCCCTGGCACAACTTGAGGCCATTTCCTCTTGTGCTATCACTTATTGCTTGGGAGAAGAATTCAACCCTCACCTGGCTGCAATCTCCTGTCAGGGAGTTGTAGAGAGCACTGACTCCCCTGAGCCTCCTTTTCTCCAGGCTAAACACCCCCAGCTCCCTCAGCTGATCCTCACAAGCCGTGTGCTCCAGACCCTTCTCCAGCTCCATTACCCTTCTCTGGATGCACTCCAACCCCTCAATGTCCTTCTTGTAGTGAGAGGCCCAAAGCTGAACCCAGGATTGGCAGTGCTGAGTACAGAGGGGTGGTCACTGCTGAGGTCCTGCTGGCCACACAATTGCTGATCCAAGCCAGGATGTTGTACTTAAGTGTGTTGGGTTTTCAAGGCCAGGTTTTGGTTGCATTCAGAAACACAGGAAAATAGGAATAAAACAGGACAACAGAACAGAGAGAAACTTGTCTTCAATGTATTCAGCTTTTCCCACTCATGACAAACCTCTGCTATTGTAGGCACTGGCTGTCTTTTTGGACAGCTAAGGAAATAAGGCTTTTAAAGAAAATGTGCATATTGTGGTTTAACCCCAGGTAGTGGCTAAGCCCACACAGCCTCTTAATCACTCTCCCCAGGTGGGATGGCTGGGGAAGAAAATCAGAAGAGTAAAGGTGAGAAAATGCATGTGTTGAGATAAAGACATTTTAACAGGTAAAGCCAAAACAGCACTCACACAAAGAAACAAGGAATTCATTTGCTGCTTCCCATGGGCAGGCAGGTGCTCAGCCATCTCCAGGACAGTAGGATTCCAACATATGTAATGATGATTTGGGAAGACAAGCACCATCTCTCTGGATGTCCCTCACTTCCTTCTTCTTTCCCCAGCTCCCACTGCTGATCACAGTGCCAAATGCTGTGGGATATCCCACAGCTGGTTTCAGCTGTGCCAGCTGTGTCCCCTCTCAACTACTTGTGCATTCTCAGCCTCCTGAGGGGGAGAAAATGCCTTGACTCTGTGTAAGACAATGACTAAAACATACAGGGATTTCAACACTGTTTGTAGCACAAACCCAAAACATAACCCCATGTAAAATACTGTGAAGAAAATTAACTCTGTCCCAGCTAAAACCAGTGCAATCTTCCCATATGCCCTCCTGGCCTCGAGGACAGGATGAGAATCCTGTGCAATGCTTGGTGGAAGACAGAGCATCTCTGACACTGGAGCACTGCATCTCTGATCTGCTCAGGCACAAATGTCAGCAAACTTGTAAAATCTCACATTCCTCTGCAAAAGAGAGGAGCAGTCCCATCCACAGATGCATTATGAGCTTGGGCATGACCCTTGCTGTGCACAGATTTTTGCTGTCTGCTTTGGGTACTTGGGGCAAGGCAGAGTCAGGCCATGCCCCAGCAGCATTCCTGAAAAAAGATGGAACAGGCAAATAGCAGCCACTTGCAGCTGAGAGATGCAGTGAAAGTGAGTAGCTAAGGCTTGCAAGGCAAAAATACACAGCTGAGGATGGTGGCACATGAAGAAGAATGGAAGGGCTGTACTGATCTCCTCATTTTTGCAGCAGATGGAGAAAAAGGGAGGCTGCAGTGGCTCAGGCTGTGCAGCTGTAACTGCAGGGAACAGCCAGAGATGCTCTCCCACATGGATACTAAAATGTATTACAAAACAGAAAAAGCCTGACATGTTTTTAATAGAGACAGAATTTGCTGTCCTGCTCCCCTTGCCACAAGCCTCAATAACGTAATGTAAAAAAGATAAAAAAAAGGGTATGATCTCATGCTCAGTGATTTATCTCAAGTGAGCTGCTGAGCTCAGTCCAGCTCTTAGTGGGCAGATCCAGGCTCAGTGAGCATCTGCACACTCCTGACCTGCTGCTGATTTCCTCAAGAAAGTCTGGCACTGCTGGCCCAGACCTTCCCCACAGGGGTTTTTCTTTCCATTTCAGGGGCAGCAGAGCTGGAGGGATTGAGCCTGGAGTACTCTCTGTTTGTAAAGGTAGTTCTTCCCAGGTGATGGATTAGATTTACTGGTGGGGTAGTCTTGCTGTGTGGTTTTGTGCCAGAGAGGGTTAGAAAGGTCTGTGCCTGTAGAGATGACACATTTCACACATTCAAACTTCACTTAAAAACAGGTTAAGAGAAACAGAAGTGATAGGAAGTAATGAGCAGGAATGCTAGCAAAGGGTTTGTGCTGCTAGGACTAGTGAGTCCACATCAACAAGTCTTGTACTGATGTGACTGTGCTACTGCTTCATTTTTTTTGTCCATTTATCTATTTTCTATCCCCAAAGCCCTTTGATTGGGAGGAGAGGTGGCCGCCTTGATCAGTGTCAGGGCACAGAGAGACAGAAACATGGGCCTGAGAGTGGGCACAGTTCTGTCCCCTGCAGGCTGGTGTCCTGTTGGCTGCCGCTGTAGCATGGGGATGTTCCTGTGCCTGGGAAAGCAGCCAGCCCTTCACTGCCCCAGCCACGGTGGAGAACATAACATGGAAAATATTTCTATCCCTCTGCCATCTTGGCAATGTGCTGCATATTCATCATCTTTATATTTTCTCTACTTTAATCTCCCCCATTTGCATATACACAGGTCCAAATGATAACAATTACCATAAAACAATCGTGTTGTCGCCCTACCAATAAAAATTGCTCTGTTAATCAGGAGACTTTCAGAGGCACCATGCCTGAAAAGACCTCATTTTAACCTGGCAGGCTGTACAGGGCAGCAGATAAATTAGCCTATATATGATTGCACGCTGAAATACATTGATTTAAGATTTTTCCCATTCAGCCTGACAACTTGTCTAAATAAGCTCATGCCTGAAGAAGACAGCTTGCAGACAGGATGCGAGTGACAGGGCATTGCAAATACAATGCAGCGCTTCGCAGAGCGAGGGAGCAAAATCATCGCAGAACGGATTAGAGGGACAAAAGAGAGGGTTAAAAATAAACAAAAGCAGGTACTCCAAACAGCACAGCTCTCAAATTTCACCCTGATTTTCTTCCCTTTCTAATTGCTAAGTCACTACAGGGAAAAAGCAATTACTGATCTGCTATCGTTCATCATGTGGTCTTTAGGTCCTCATTAGCAATTCCATCGACAGTCTCAGCATTTAGTTCCCATCCTGTGATTCTGAGTGTCCTAATCGCACCGTGATGGTCCCGGGTGCCTGAGGAGCAGGGAGCACAGACCATGCCCTCCCCTGTGTTTGGACAAACACAGTACCTTAGATATGGATTGTCAGAAGTGAGTGATTGAGATGGGTTCAGGTCAGAGCCAGTGCTGCGGGCTCTGCCCGTGCCATTCCCACAAACATTTTCAAGAGATGTGCTTGAGAAGGACTAAATCTTTTTTGGAAAAGCATCCCATGAAGCACAGTGTAAATCAGCCCTATGCCATAAAGGTTTTAACCACATAGGTTAAACCCCAGTATTTTTCCTCACCAGCAGTACACAATCCCAGGTGTAAGAGCTGATCTTACTTGCAGCATTAGAGTTGATATAAAATAATATGCATATTTTGATACATTGTGTAATACCATCCATATTATAAATATTAAGTAGCTGCTGGATTCTCAGCACAAGGAAGAGGCAGAGAGATGATTTATGGAGGAACTTCACTGGAGACCTTACCACCCAGAAAGCTCAGGAGAGCTGAAACTGGATGAGGTGGAGGTTGAGGCAACTGGTGCCTGGGACCCCTTGGCCCTGCATGGCCGTGTGAAGAGCTGGTCTGTGTGAGGACGTGGTGCTGGAGTGAGCCATGGTGGAAATATCCTTTCTTCCACCTTCAGTGTACCAGCTGGGTCCCAGCTCAGTCTCTGGGAGAAGCTTAGCTGGAAATCCTCAGAGAAGCCTTCTCCCCAACCTCCCAACCCAGATTTTGCCCTCTTTTTCCCACCTGAGAGAAACCTGAGGGACTTTTTGAGTTGCCTCTATTGCACCTCAGCCTTAGGGCCTTCCCCCTGGTCACTGCTGGGATAATCCCTGTGCTCTGTGGGCCACAAGGGCAAAGCTCAGAGCCAAAGGTGTTTCTCAGGACATGAGGACAAACCTGCAGTTATGGATGTACCCATAATTTTTGGAGTTAATTTTTGAGGTGTGTTGTACAGATTCTGCCACTTGGAGCTATATAATATGCTACAGAGAGGTGGGTAAAGCCTTGTGTAAAAGAGGTTTGTGGTCCTAACAACGTGATTCCTATGAAGGCTGTGGCCTTGGTAACAGAGGAACTGAGAGGGAGGCAGGGGTTTTCCGTGTGTTCCGAAGCACCAGTAGAAAACCCTTCCCCTTTGCATGCAGACATTCCCTACGCAGCAGCACATGCCTTGAAACCCTCCTGTGCCCTGCAGCCTGCAAATTCACCTCCAGACTCCTCTTACCAACCATGACCTGGCTCCTTTCTGCATTGGTTCACGACATAACTGGGCCCCCACTGTCCAGAGACCATGAACTTTTCATCTTCCACCAACATGAGGTGGTTAACCCACGTGAAGTGGCGAGGAAAAACCAACTAAAAAACCGTGCTGTTGAGTGGCTGTGCTCTGACTCATCAAGGGTTAATCACCAGCAGGGCTGGGAGAGCTGTTGTGCTGAGGAGTGCTCCGTGTGTCCAGCAGGACAGGGAAGAGCTGCTGCACGTGTGTGGCGACCAGGAGCTTCACAAGGGCTTTCAATACCCGCCTCCTGCTCGGTTATTGCAGCACACTGACATCTGGGCAGGGTGGGGGATCTGGGAATGCCTCTCTGACACTGTAATTATCATTTATTTGATCATCCCTTGCCTTGGATCCTTATTAAAGCGTTTCAGACATGATGCAGTTTTCTCTAGTGGACCAATAAATTAAGGAGACATAGATTTTTAGAGTAAGCATTTTAGTAAACAAACAGTCTGGGGGGAAAAAAAAAATCTCTGGGAAGCTGGTATGGACGAAAAAACAGTCTCTGTTCATGGGAAGCTGCTCATGTCAGACCAGTGAAAACTATTCAGCTGCCTGGAAGACAGAGGGGGAAGGGCTGGTGTGAGGGTCAGACGGTGCTGCCACAAACACACCCCAGGATTGCTGGGGGGAAAAGGAAATGTCTGTCACTGTGAGGGATGGCAGTGGGCTGCTCAGAGGTGACCCTCTTCCATTTTGCTTGGAGGTTTAATCACCGCAGAAAGCACTCCCCAGTTATCCTGGGAGACAAGCCTCTTCCTGAGGCCAGAGCTCCAGAATCAAGGATTCTGCTTCACAGTTTGGACTTCTCTTGGCCAGCATGGTGTGCCAAGAGACCCTGTAATGCCCTGCTGCATGAGTTACCTCTTCTTTGGGTTCAGAGTGCTCATATCCCCTGGAGGACATCTCTCTGATCCCTCCATCATTGCTGTTGCCCAGCATAAAGGCATCCTGCTGATGGGAACAGAGGCATGGCAGCATTGTAACTCAAAGAGAGGTTTTGCCTGCAGTCACTGGAATTTGGAACTTTAAACCCACCACAGCTTGTCTGCACTGCTCTTGCATGTGTCCAGCTTGGGAGCCACAGATATTCCTCTGTCTTTAGATGGCTGGTTCACTCCTGCCAGCCTGGTTTTGTTTCTCTGCAGGATTTGTTTGGGGTAGGAGCATATTTCCCTTTCTCTCTGTCCAGGCCATGCATAGTCCACAGGTTCTTGCCAATTCTTCTGCCCAGCAATGCAGTGCATTAGATTTTTTCACAGCCTTTACCTGCACAGGGGTTAGTTTATGCTGGCTGTCACAGGCTGTGCCTCTTTACATGCCAATTTTTGTGAGTCTGACTTTGAACTTCACATGACCCCTTGTGTCAAGCCCTTACCTGCAGCATCTTGATTTTTTACTTTGTCCCTTCTGTCAAGGCACTGTCCTCCTCCCTCCATGATTTACCTCTCTTTCTTGACAAGCTTTCATTCTTTGTCATGCAGTAATTCCTTGCCTTTCTTTAATCTCTCCCAGAAGGTCTCAGTGCAAACCTTCATTTTAACATGATCTTACAAAAGACTTTGCTCCTAAAATAATGAAGGTATTTCTGCAGCTGGAAAATCCTTGCCAACCATTCTTCCCTTGCTTGCACTTGCAGAAAGATGTAGATATATCTCCTTTGTTTCCTGTTGATATAACACATCCCACACCAAAGCTTCTAACATGCATTTTCACAGCTGAGCTAACTGCAAATCATTAGGAACATGGTGTTTATTACAAGGAGCAGAAGAGCTTTTTGTGGTCCCAAATGCTTGTGCACAGCCCTTGGCCATGGCTGAGCCTTTTCCACTCTCCAAGTTTGTAGCATTTCAGTTCCTGCTGGGAGAATTTGTCTTCATAAATGGGTTCCTCCTCCACCCCTTCCCAGTTTAAAGCTGTTTCTTGTCGCTGAGGTGAATGCAGGTCCTAACTCAGGGTCTGCCTGGCAGTGAGCCCCCTTCCTGCGAGTCCAGACCAGGGATGTGTCCATCCCTGGATGCTGTGCTGCAAGAAAGTCCCTTTGGGGACAGGTCTTGCTGCTGCTCCTGTGGCAGCACGGTACCACTTGTGACTGGGGAGTCTCTTCTGCATATTCATTAACAGCAACATCAGGAACAGATGGCACCTTCTCCCTTTAGTGCACCAAAATGAAATTTGATATTATTCTCTGTTCTTTGTTATGAACAGTTTTAAATTGCATTAGAGGCCTTAGGATTTGCAGCACACGTCATCCCTTATCGTGCAGGGCAGGGAAAACAAACACTGCTGAGCTCGCTACCCAGTGACTCATTCATGTGAGAAATTTTTCACTGAGGGATTGGATTGGCTCTTGGTCAGTGCATCTCCAAGGGCCTGAGCATTCCTTCTGCTGGAAGGAGTGATAGGGCTGGCAGGGAATGCCAGGATTACAGAGTTTTGCTTTGGAGAACTAAACTAAAATAGTTAGGGAAGGAAAAAAGGAAAAAATAGAACCAGATTTCAAGGATATAATTAGTCACTAAGATATTTGCATTTTCATGTTCAGTCACATAGGTAGGGGATTAAATGCACATCAATCATTGAAAAGTCTCAGGATAAATATTTAGATACATGGAAATGATCTCCATATTTCTATTCCAAGACAAAATACTTAAGAGGATATGGAGAAATGGCCAATATCAGAACAGTTACTGAGAAATGAGTAAAAGCTAAAGTTCAGTTTTACAACAGGATGTGCTGTTAGCCCTGCAATGCCTGTGAATAACCCCTGGCTTCAGTGGATTTACAGCCTGACCTGAACAGTACTCAGGTTTCTGCTTGCCTTCTGCACAGGAGCACACTTCAGCCTTCTTCATATTCAACAGAAGTATGGAAATTTATTTTTGCTTTCACCAAGAATTTTTTGTGTTTCACCACAAAAGCATTTATTTCTACTGAGAATCTCTGGAGACACCCACAGCCCCTCCTCTCAGAAACTTCATATCTGCAATGATAATAAAGTGGGGTTTGCTCCTATCTGGCCAGCATTAATTTTGTCATCGTTTCTCAGTGCTCCAGGCACCCAGTTTTCCCAGTCACTTTTACTATCTTAGAAAAAACCTGAGCACTTCCAGGTAGATAACATATTCCAGCCACTTTGTCCAGCTGCTTTAAGCACTACAATACTCCATGGAGTTCAGCTCATTGATTGAAAAGTAAAGAAGGAAGTTTGTTGACATGGCCCAGGAGTAAGGAGTACATTAAACAGAGAAGGGAGAATAAAAGCCACTTGTTTTGAGTCCCAACCCTCTTATCCAGGGCACATAACATTCCCCTGTCCTTACCTGCCAGGGGTACTGCAGGTGTGGGGAAGTTGCTGTTGCACTCCTGTGCTTTCCTACATTGCTGACACCTGAATTTCACCATTTGTAACACCACTTAATTTTAGCTGAGCAGCAAAACTTTGTCTTTTGTCAATATGCAATAAAGGGTGTTGTTTCCCTGTTTTTTCATTGTGCTTTCTCCACTCCTTTCTCAGTGGATTTGAAGTCACTGTTAATCTGGTTAAACTAAAGTTGGTTAAAAATGCACCTAATGAATAAAACTCAGCAGTAGCACACACAGTTTTTCTGGAAAATTCCTGCACAGTTCTCCCTACCCCAGCTCCAGCCTTCATGTATTAGTGGCAACCTGTTATCCCTACCGGTATTTACCCAAAAAGCTGCCACTGAAGTGGGCAGGAGTTTAAATGCTTCCATCCTGTAACCCCAGTGAGAAGGTGACAATCTTCTGCAGTTGCACAGCTAGATGCAGAGGGCTGGGGACACCTGAGCAGGGCTCAGCTCTCACAGAGGATTTGCCCATGGGGAATGTGCCTGTTTCTTCAGTTCCCGGAGCCCACCTGGCTTCCCCAGGGAAGGGAGAGAAAACAGGGCACCAGGTGTCTTTCTTTTAAAGGCATTCTTTAAAAGCACTGTCTTCCCACTTTCCAAGGCAAAAAGATCTTCAGAGAGATTTACCTCTCATTCCCAATTTTGGGTCAGCTAACTAGTGGCCCATCCCAGGGCAACTCCTGCAACCAGGAGGATTCTCCAGAGGGCTTCTCTGGGCTCTGGAACATGGTCCACCACCACAGCATCCTCTGCAAGGACTTTTGTCTCTCTCTGTCCTGAGGAGAAGAGGAATGAGACCCATAGCACTGGGAAGTGTATCCAGCAGGCTGATTATGCTGTTCCCAGCCCACAGTCTGCATGGCCAGGGTCACAGCTTTCCTCTTTTGATGGTTTCAGTTAAAGGTAAAACTTTCCCTGGTTGAAAATATGTTTTTGCAGGTTTTAATTTGTTAGCTGTCACACAGCCAGATCTCAGGCTTTCATCAAAAGCTCTGTGGCACTTGGTATGCCAGCTAAAGCACCCACTCCAGGAGATATGTGAGTTTTTGGACATTTCAGCCTTCTTTTCATCATTTCACTTATTTTTCCCTCATTGCTTGGAAATAGGTTTGCTTTAACTCTTACCTTGGAGATTTTACAGCATTGTGAAATAAGTTTTTGTCAAGAAAATACATATTCTATAAAAAATATTGTAAGAAGTTTCTGACTGGCATTCTCACAAACAGCAGAATAACTCCACCTTGGCCCTCTGAAATGATCTTTGCTTCTAACTGAAAGAGTAAATCTCATGACTGTGTATTAAGAATGTTTAAAAATCAACAACTAATTAAATAAATGGAACTGAAAGAGGTACAGCCATAGATCAAATCCATCAGAATGCCAAATAACACCCAATAAACAATGAAAATATTGAGATAACATCTTTTATGTATTGATTTATTACACAGGATTTTGAGTGTATTTGACTCATCATAGTAAAGTTATGCCTCTAGGTCGGAATCCTCCAGCACATCAAAAAACAACAAAATGAGTTATAAAAAAGAGAAAGACAACTAAAACCAGTTGCAGGTGTTGGATGCAGTTCTCAAGGCATGGCCCAAGCTGGAGGATCTTATTTTTAGCAAGGAGAAAAGTGTGAAAGTGTTTGAACTTCTTAGGTCCCAAGTTTTCAGCTGTACTAAGCTTTTCCCTTAAAATAAGTATTCTTCACAAATCCTTCCTACTTGACCATCTTCAAACATTTTAAAACTCTTTATAGACTTGATAATCTTGAAACTCTAACATAACTGATTTCCAAAGTCCTGTGAAACAGCCCACAGTGCAGAGAAAAACCCTTCCCCTACTTTACAGTTAAGCTGTGATTATTAAACCAGGCTCAGGACTGGAGAGCTTGGGACTGGGAATTCATGGGACAGTTTCATGCCATATTATCAATTTTCCATGTAAGGACTTCTCCTGTGATTCCTTCATCCATGTTTTTAGCCTTGTGGTACTGTGCTCAAACCCATAGATGTTTTCTACATTTTAAATCTTCTCATCTTGGCTGAAACAACTGCTTTCCTCCTTTGCTGTTAACTTGCATTTGTCCTAGAGCTGGAGATGTGTCCTCCAGCCAGCAGGAGATCAAGCTCCCAGGAATTCAATATGCATCCACAGATCCAGCACCTTCCTCCTCCATTTTGCAGGACCCCTCAAAAAAGTTGAACAAAAAATGGGCATTTGCATGTTTTCAGCAGCTTTGCACATTGTCTGGAACAGCTGTTGTGTTGTGGAGCTGAGGATGGACCATGCAGGACCCAGGTTTGCTCTCTTCTCAGTCAAATCTTGCAGGAGGAGGCTGGGGAGCCCCAAGCAGAGACTCTGTCACAGAATCATTGAATCGTGGAATAGTTTGGATTGAACTGGACATTTAAAGGCCATCTAGTCCAACTCCCTGCAATGAGTAGGGGCCTCTTCAATTAGATTAGGTTACTCAGAGCCCCTCCAACTTGGCCCTGAATATTTCCAGGAATGGGGCATCCACCACCTCTCTGGGCAATCTGTTCCAGAGTTTTACCACCCCCACTATAAAAGATTTTTTCCTTATTCCTTGTCTGGCCCTAAGCCAGGCACTGATGGCTGCTACACAGAGTTCTGCCCTTTCTAAATACATGAGCTGATTAAAATAACCCCTCCAGTGAGACCTGAAACTCACTCCATCTTGCCCCCAACAGATCAGTGTTAGAGGACACGCTCAGCATCTCTGAGCCTTGGAGAGAGGATGTGGTGCCTTCCCCATGAGTTCCTGCCCAAGGAGTCACACTCTGGAAAGTTGCTTCATTTGTGATGTGCTCAGATGTGCCTCCCTGGCCCTGCTGCAGCACAGGGACTCAGGATCTTCAGAAATACCCTAGGTTTGATCATGCAGGTATACTACACATTGGCAGGAGAGATGCTCAGCTCAGTTTCTTGGGGTTTTTCTTCCTTTTTGCCATAACTCACTCAGTCTCAGGAGACTCAGCTCATTTCCAGAAGGAATAAGTGTGTGCCAGGAGGATGCATATAAAGTGTAATGATTAACCATTACAGATAAGACATAAATAGAGCTGTCTCCAGGTGGGCTGGGAACCAGCAGCGCTGCATCCATCTCTATTCCCATCTGACAACCATCAGCTAGGGAACAGTGCTGGAAGTCAGGCAGGGGCCTTTTCCTCTGCCCAGGGCACCTGGAGGAGAGTGACAGTGCCAGCCTGTGCCCAGCAGCTGGCAGTGCCCAGCCTGCACCCCAAACGACCCCGTGGCCCCGCAGCAGTTCCTGTGAATCCCACTTCAATCCACCCTCACGCTGCTGGATTGAGGCTCTTGGAGCTCACTGGGCTTGCACCCCCTTGCAGAGCACTGGGGGCCTGCTCCTCACGGAATTACATCCTGTGTTACTCAGAGCACCTCTCACTTCACACACACACACATCCAGCTCCATTTTACCTGCTTTAAAACTGTGCAGTGTGAGGGGAGACCAAATGGAAATCGTTCGTACCAAAAGTTGTGCAATGCATCAGTGAATGCTGTGTTTGCTAGGATGGGTGGTGTTTACTCCACAAATGCAGCCCAGACTGGGATATTCAAATATTTTGTACATAATCATGACATATAACTAAAATCTGGAGGTGCCACAAACCGGCAGCCAAAGGCAAGCTGGGGGAAAGTATTAATAGAGACCCAGAAGTGGCAATTTCCCTTCTTGCCCTGGCCTCCTGCTGGATTGGGATGTTGGGACAGAATAAATCCCCCTCTTCTGTTCTCCAAATGTGGCTTGGCAAAAGTACAGAAAAGACTGCCAGTCAGCAGAGGGAGGTACAGCAGCAATCATGGCAGGGACCTTTGGACATCCTGGAGAACTTTCTGGAGAGGACTTAGGCAGGGAGGAGGAGTGACCTCTTCTCTTTAGCCCCATTTTTCTGGCTTTTCTCCTCCCTTCTCTTTGCCCTGTTCCCTTCCCAGCCCTTTCACTTGTGAGGAGGCTGAGACAGAGACTTGCTTTATTCAGCAAAAAGTTTGAGAGAGGAGAAAGAGCTGAATCACAGCAAATCCACTTTATACTCCCCAAACATCAGGCATCTTTCCAGCACTCCCACCTACTGTGTCCTGGAACCAGCAGCAATGCTGTGTTTGGCACTGGAAACACAGAGACCAAAAGGATCTCTCTGCTTGTCTGGGCAGACAAGTCAAGACTTGTCTCATACTGTCAAGGAAAGCTTCAAAAAGTTCAAAAAGTTCAATAGCTTGCCAAGCTGCTTCCCTAAACTAGTTAGGATTTTTTAAAATACTCTTTTTTTGCCCCCTGAGTATCATTTGTTTATGTCTATTTGTCCTAGATAATGTTACAACAAACTTTGAAGGCAGCAACTGAATTTCCAGAGGAGGGAGAAAAGAAGATAGAGGGTGAAATGTGCCATGGAGGTGTAGTGATCTCAGTGCTACTCACCCTCCTGAGCTGCAAACCCACTGGCATGCCCAAAAGATGTAAATATGTAGAGGTTCATCAGCATTTTTCTGAGAGAAAAAGATAATTCATCACCAGCAGGCTTGTTATTTTCATCTGTTTAACCATGAGAGAAAATTGGGGTGGATTTGAGGGAGCTCACCAAGGATTACTAATTTTATGTCCAGAGCAACCAAAGGTGTGGGCCTTGGAGGAAAGTGCCTCAATCTGCCTTTTCTCCATTTACTCCATGCTGTAAACTTAATTTCCAGCACAGCAGAGCTCTTAGCAGCCTGACAGAAATAATGGAAACCTCCAGGGCTCAGTGGGGCTCAGTGCCAGCAGGGCTCCCCAAATCCTGTTCTGCTCTCCATAGATGCACTGGGTGTGGCTGCCCTGGGTCATGGGTGTGAAGGGATTTTGGAGCCTACTTTAAGAGCCTAGATTTGGAAACTTTTTTTGCCACAGAGGTAACTTTTTTTTTACAGGGAGTTAGTGTGAGCAAGCTGCACTTCAACTTCCTCTCAACTTCAGCGCTGAAAGAGCTGGAGTCTCATAAAAATCCCAGCAGTGTGCTTTTTATGAGGTTTTTTACTGGGGGAGGCCAGCTAGCAGGCAGGAATGGGCAGTTTTCTCCCACAAGGCAGGTGAAGGCAGGCTGAGGGCAGCCAGTCCAGGGGCTGATGCAACTTTACCATCAGGAGGTAATAAAGGGATGCCTGCCTGCCCTCACCTCCCTACCCAGCCCTCAACAGGCAGGGTCACTTCACAGCAGGTGCAAGAGCTACATCCAGATTATTTTTGTGGCTCTCTTCAGTGTTTCCTAATGCAATGTTTGCCATGTTTTGTGAAATGAGTGTTTGTGGAAGAATCAGGCTTTTGGTGCAGATACAAAGAGTGAGCACTGACCTGCAAGAGGTGTTTCTTTTATCTGCTCCCTCGCGTGCCCCAACTGTTCCTGTGCCCAGCTCCTCAAGGACACAAATCTGTCGCAATCTCTGTCAAGCAGTCCCAGTGCTGTAGCCCAAAAGGACAGAGAACAATCAGCTCCCTTTTGACATCCCCCAGACCAGCCTTTGGGGTGCTGCATCCCCCTCAGCTGGCTTTCAGGGTGCCAGGTTCTTGTGCAGATGGTGCCGGTGTTTCCTTCCCCTTCCCCAGGGGAAATCAGAGGCTGGAAATTATATGGCTGCTACACACACTCCCACACCCTGCAGAATCCATCCTTCCATGAAAATGCCAGAGAGATTTAAACAGCTTGCATAATTTCAAGAGGAAGTAGCAAGAGTAGAAATAAATATACATTGTAATTGTATAGGATCGCTGGGTTCAGAAAAAAATAATAAAAAAAGAAAGAAAATGTAATAAAAAAAGCGCAATGTGCTTACAAAGCTGCTGGCAGCTCTTGGAACCAGATGGGACTGGATCTACAGAAAAGCATGGCAGGATAAGTGCCCATGATCCAAAGGGAGTGATGCCACCCTGCTCCCAGTGTAGCACTACTGGGAATGGGAATGGCTCTGGTGACAGCCACCAGTGCCACCCCTTGCTCCAGGCAGCTGCTGGCACTTCAGTGGTGTAGAAGTTACAATGAGAAACTTCTGTGGACAGACAACCTCAAAAAATGCTCACTTTGAGAATTTTTTTCTGAAATTATTTTGTGTTCTTACCTTGTGTTTTAAATTGTCAAATGCTGATCCCCATGCATTAGCCAGGGTGTGGACATTTTATTTAATAACTAATGTAACTAATGCAATAAAATAATCTTCCAGGTTCCAAGGTGAAAAAAAAGAGCTTAATCTCCAATTACCAGTGGACACAGAGAAGCACAGTGCCCTCAGTATCAGAGATTCTTTTCCCACGGATTTATCCATTTAAGATCGTATCACTTCAGGAGAGAGTTCCCACCCGTTCTGTATACCTAAAATAAATTACTGGGCATTTTGTGGGGTGAATTAGAAGATCATTAAGGCTGCAGGAGGGAAAGGCCACAGAGAAGTCAGGTGGGTGCTGACCCTTGGCAGAACTTGGCATCCTTGGCATTCTTGGCAGAGGCGAGCCCCATTCTCCCTGCAAACAAAAGGAGCATCAAATCCAGGAGTTTGCATGCTGTGATGACATTCATCCCAGCAGGGCTCTGCTCCCAAGGAGAGCAGGCACCAGGAAATTATGTGCAGTACATTTACCTGATTTACAGCTCTGTGCTTGTGCAAGCCCACTGCCAGCTCCGGTTACTTTACAGCCAGCAGCAGCTTCAAGCCATTTAAAGATTTCTTTTCCAGCTCACAATATGCATAAAAGGTGGCAAGGAAATCTACAGAAATCACGAGTTTAAGGGAAAACATAATTTCAAGGAGGAAAATGCACATAATCCCATCAGAAAGAAGAGCCTAATATATCCCTTGGAAGGAAATTCCCCATCCCAACCTTGGCACCAAGGAACTGAAAGAGCGGCTGGTGGGGGCACTGGGCAATGGTAGCGCCCTTGAGCCCATGGGAGACTTCAGTTACAATGAAAAGGTGGAATGGATACCACCAGCATATGGCATTTTCATCCAGGATAGCAAGAATCTGCCTGTTGTTACCCACCCCCTCAAGCTGTGGATAGATAAAGGAGAGCCAGTACTAATATGAATTTATCTGGAGGCAAAAATCTATTCTCAGAAAAGCACTGGCAAACTTAGGTGAGGCAGACGTAGATCCAGCTAGCACACAAGTCTCAGATTCATACATTTTGAGAAAAATGTGAAATCACTAAATAATAATTCTGTTTTTCATCACACCACATCATAAGGAAATACAACACATCTCCTAATGCACCAAATTTAATTTTTAACTTTCCTTCTTTATCTGCCTCTAAGCTGAGCTCAGGCTATCACAGTGGGCACCTCTCCAATTTCTGCTCATAATTTTGAGTCACCCTTCACATGGCTCTTTTGCTGTCATGCAAAGACCAACTTTGAACTTTGTGGATTACCAGGTTTTCTTCACTGTGGCTTACTTCTCTGTAAAAGAATCACCCAAGCTGAAGCCATTTTACTTTCAATGCATTTACATTTTAGCTTCCTTAAGCCTGGTGACAACCTCACTGAGCTGCAATTTGAACAACAAAGCTGAGAGGAACAAATGTGACTTTTGCTGTCTGTATCTATCTACCATCTTTAGTTGAAATCCTTGCTGTGCATGTGCTTGAAGCAGTAGGAAGTGTCAGAGTTTACTGCTATTCCTAGATAAGGTGGAGCAGAGGACTTTTACATCTATTCTATACATTAGAGTATGTTTCTGTATCTCCTTATTGCTATAATTTCACCATAGCTGGACTTCCCAGGGGGTTTCTGCGCCTTCTCCATCTTCATTAGACTCAGTGGGGAGAAAATACTCCAAAGATTTTTTTTTTCAGTTTCATTTCTGATTTTCTCAAATGTAGTTTGGCTGTTTTGTTTTTTATTTTCACTAAAGTGGAACATGGAACTTATTCACTACCATGATATCCAGGGGCTCCACTTAGAGCCAGGCCACTCTAAATTACATTCAAACATGTAGGAAGAGACAATTGCTGCCTCATAGCATGCACTACTGGGATCTTTTCTCTAAACCATCGACACAGAAATAATCGTTTGCAAGATCCCACTCTTTTGTTTGTAAACTTGTTGGAGCTCTGAAAATCTGGTTAACTGTAGAGGGGTTAAAGCACCAGCAAAGGCCATGTGGTACCCAGAGAGAAAAGCCCTCTGGTGAGAGTTTTCCCTGCATCCCTATCAATGCATAGGGAAGGCCTCTACATTCCCAGGTCAGAGACCTACACGGGCTCCACATCCCTCTCTACAGCAGGCACAAACCCCTTCTGCCCTCCTGGCACAGACAACAAAACCATGGGGAACAAATCTGATTCCATTCCATCCCTCCACTTCCATGCACTTCTCCTTAGCCCCTTCCTTCTGGCTGGGAACTGGCGACTCAGGAAGCACTACATGCTACAGCAAAAGCCAGATGTTTGGTCTTGACAAATTCAGCATGAAATAATTTTAAACCAGCACAATAAAGATAACACTTAATGAGGGACCTATACACAATTTCTACCTAATGCAAGATTTTTTTTTTAAGTACAGCTCAATGCAAGTACCACCTAAACCATTAAAATTGAATTACTAGCATGGAAATGCACCCTTTGCCATGCACATAAGTAATTAGTCTTGTATTTTGAATATGGAATATTAATAAATAAAACTCAGCACCTATGTTGTGACTGTGTTTCAAACTGCTTTTAAAATTAATTAACTCTCACCAGCTTGTGTGAGGCAGAAAAATATTATTAGCCTAATTTTTACATACTGAGGTGGAGAGCTTTCTCCAGCCTGCAAGCTCCTTGGGCAACATCACCACCAAGCTCTTTAAACAGCACTTTTAACTCCTGGAGCTCAGATTACTTTGCAAAGGAAATTGGCCTCCTTTCCTTGAGATGAAAGGAGGCAGGACAACAAGAGAGCTGTCAATTCTGAGGTCTAGATGTGTTTTATTTAAATCCCTGGGCTCCAGTGATGCTTGCCAGGTGCCTTAGCCTGTCCCCTTGGCTGCTGACAGACCCAGGGGATGTGAGGAGGGTCTCTCTCAGCAATTACAGCTGGGAACAAGGTGGGCACAGGGCAGATGCTCCATGCCCTGGGCAGCATCACCTGGGTCTGCTGGCAGCAGACCTCATCAAAAGCAGGATCCTGAGCTGTCAGCCTTGCACAGGGGACTGCAATCTTAGAAGAAATTGCTGTGCCAGCTTTCCTGTGGTTATTAGCTGGTTCCTTTTGGCCAAGAGCCAGAAACCTCTGGTCTCAGCCAAGGTGCAGCTCTTAGGCCCTGGAGGCTCAGACCTGAGCTGTGCCTTGGGACTGGAAAGCCCTGA
Source organism: Anthoscopus minutus (assembly GCA_013399455.1). Classification (NCBI taxonomy): domain Eukaryota; kingdom Metazoa; phylum Chordata; class Aves; order Passeriformes; family Paridae; genus Anthoscopus; species Anthoscopus minutus. The sequence goes on from VWYI01029305.1 coordinate 391,175, forward strand.
AGAACCTTCCTGGGGCCAAATGCTCCAGGACAGGAGATGGGACAGCTTTGTGGGCTCCTTTAACCTGCTACAGAGTGGCAGGACAGGACAGGGGCCCCAGGCACCCTCCTTGGTCATTACCCCAACCCTCAGACAGGCTGCTTTGCCTGGACACACCACACAGCTGATGATGCATATGAATCTAGGGCCAAGATGTCAGATTAAAACATCCACAGACTTCCCCAGGGCTCAGTGGGGAGCACTGGAGCACACGTGCAGGCACAGACACAAGCTGCCCTCCTGGAGATTTGCCAGAGTGGAGCCAGCTCCCCGAGCCAAACCTGGGGCAAAAGGCAGGGTTGTTTTGGTTCACTTCTGTTTGCTGAAAGTAATTCAATGGAATAACTAAATATAAAGGGCCTGTAGGATTGGTGCTGCCAGGTGACAAAGGCCGTTTCAAGGAAGGCCATGACCTGACCTGGCCTTACCTCACCTTGCTGTCGGGTCTTCCCCTCACATCTCCCACTCACACCAACCCTCTCTCCCACTTTCTGGCATGTTACATCCTCCAGCCTCAGCTTCTTGCTGGTTTGTGCTGCACTCAAGACAGCACTAGCTACACCTGATAAACACCACACAGTCAGGTAATAATAGGCTGACTGGTCCAGTGCTGGTTGCTGGCAAAAATAAGTTGTCCTCTGCAGCAGCATCTCAGTCTGAGTAAATGATCCTTGTAAAGCACAGGGGACTCTACATGGACAAAGGTTTGATGGTCCTTGTAAAGCACAGGCGATTCTACACAGGCACATGTTTGATTTAACTTCTGAGTCAGTCTTGCAGGGGAGGGAAAAACTGTGGAAATTATAAATATTCTGCAGATTTCTGCAGTAGGCGATTATGTCACAGGGACGTGACCCCCTGTTGTCACCACCCTGGTCTCTGCAGGAGTTCAGGCAGCAGGTGGATGTTTGGTACTTGAAAATCTGTCAGCCAAGCATGGCCAGTGGGAGCCAGAAAAGGCCAGCAAGTTCCTCAGTGTCAGGAGCTGACAAGGGGTGGAAGGAGCCCCAGAGCTGAGGGTCACCTCTAATACCACCTGCACACCCTCTCTCCTCTGGAGCAGGCACATGGGGAGGCACTCACCTGCTTCCATCTCAGCTGGGACCACAGGGCAGGGGGCAGCTCAGCATTTTTCAAAAAAGAAAAGAAAAATCAACCAAAGAAATAAAACAGGAGAGCCCCCAACATTTAAAGAAAAGAACAAAGCAAAGCCCCAGAAGACTTTTGATGGTCTTCCCAGCACCTCCTGTGGGTCTTGGCTTCTGGCCAGCCTGGATGAATTCTATATATTCTACCATATTCTGCAGTCTCCTTTCCTCACCAGAGACTGCACTGGCAAGACCTCATGGTACTTGGAAGTCACATCTCAGTTAACTGGTTTTTAATTTGTAGGTAAAAACCCAAAACCCAAACCCCACCATCACTACCAAAAATACCCAAACAAAACCACTAAAACAACAACAAAACCAGAAAAATCCTCCAACAACAACACCACTCCCAAATAAATACTACTACTACTACTAAAACATTTTCTAAAAACCACACAGGGGTCCTCTGAGAGCAAGTCCCAGCAGAGCTCACAGGTCTTCAAGCAGTTCAAGCATTATGTGAGACCAAAGCCAGGGGCAAGACCTGGGGGCCCTCCTCTTCTGGGCTCTTCACTTAGCAGATTTGCTGAGGTTTAACAGCAGCAGTGTATAATAGAGTAGTAGCTGCTCCCTCCTCCAAATGATCATTTAGTCCAGGCTTACCAAGCCATTCATTTCATGCTTATTAACCTTTGGAGTATTGTTTTGTCCAGACTGCCAGACAAATTAACTTTTAAGAAGGGTCTATATGGATGTCTGCAAACTCCCTTAGACACAAAGCAGCTCTTAAGGAATATTTAATGAAATATGTAACCGTCAGTTTATCTATCTATAAACCAACACATCATTCTGGACAACAACTCACTGGAAGTGTTGTGGGTAATTCTCAGGGAAAAAAAAAGTATCTAAAGAGGTAAATAGGGAAGAAGAACAAGACACACAGATACATCTACAGTAGTGCTCTAAAATCCCCATGCCACATCCCTGCACAAAACTCAAGCATTGCTGGAAGGAGGTGGCAATTCCAGGGGGCTTGGATGACACTCATTTGTCACTGTGGAGAAGCCTGTGGAAAGCAGATTCCCTAAAAATTGCCCCAGAGATTTTCTCTCACCGCATACTTGCATGCTGTCCAAGTCTCCTTCCTAACATACTTTGCCTTTGTCTTGTTTTTCTGACTTCCAACAACTACCCAAATAAACCTCTGGAAACAATGAAAGCATTAAGGGAAAATGTCACGCCTATCAATAAATGCCTTTGTGGCTGTGAGAGCGGAGAAGGCATGATGTCACTGGGGGGAATAGCTTAGAAAGTTCCATTGAGAAAAGGGATCTGCCTTTAACAAATGCAAAACAGCCCAAAATATGTGCTGTGCCACCCAGATATCCAGGAGAGCACTGAGCTGTGATGCAGCACAGGCCAGGAAACTGATTTAATTCAGAATTTACAGAAGAAACTTGTACTTATTTACCACAGGGCACAGAGAGGTGATGAGTGCAGGGTTTGATTCTTTGAGCAAAAATATCAAGGGGAGCATTCTCCATATACTGAGACATAATAACAACCCCTCAAGGTGTGTGTGAAATGCTGAGGCTGGGTGAAGTTCTGCAGCTGAGCCCTTTGCTGAGCTGTTGAGTTCCACTGTAGGACTTTGCATGAACTCAAATAACAAGTTTGCTCCTCTCACCTTGGCTGCCTGATGAACCTCTGTTGGTCTCAAGTGCATGACAAAGGGATGAACCTCTTCTCCTGGTGACAGAGATGCTGATTTTCTTGTTGACTTTGTCCTGAAGTGGACTGGAAACAGCAGCCTGGTCCCTTAGGGCTGGGCAGTGATTCAAAAAGCCACCTCTGTTCACCTTCCAGCTCCCACCCTTTAGTGGCTCAGCTCTTTTAAGTGCACACTTAACAGCTTTCTGGCTGGTGGCTCTCTACACTGACAAGTACACAGGATTGAGACCAAATAACAGGATTTTGAATGTGAGAAGAGCCAACACTGTGATGGTTAATTTTGGATCCAGACGTTACCCTCTCAAAATTCCTGGGAGGATGGGATGTAAAATTCTGCCTTCTGCAGCTACAGAGGTCCAGAGATGAGTCAAAGCTTCAGTTCTGGGCGGGGTAAATACTGCTGTAAAACACCTAGCGACCTCTTCAATTCACTAAAATCCTGAGACTTCTCCACCTGGGAATGAGTGAAAAAGCAGAGTCCCTGACAGCAAGGTCCTGCAAAGCTTTCTGGTTTTCCTCTCTACAGTCACCCTCTTCTAAGGAACAACTCTGGAGGAAAATTATATCAACTTACAGTGTTTCAACAAACTTTATACCGGGGAAGTACTGGCTCCTGGCAGTCTGTGCTGGGGTATACAGAAATTACACACTTTTGCCCAAACCCACGATCTATGGGGCTGTTGCTTTGCTGTTGATGAAAGGCATTAGGTATGAAACAAAGTGAGCAGAGAGCCTGCCTGCCTGCATTTGAGGTCATCCTCCCTCTCTCATTTGCAGGATGGCAATTGCCTGCTGCCAGAGGCATCCACAGGTCACAAAGAGAGGAAGACAGCTCCAACAGGAGCATAGGGAAGTACAAAGGTACAATTTTGTTCTGGGAGAAGCAGTGGTTTGAAAATATCAGTGCAGGGCTCAGAGTGTGTCTGCACTGCAGAGAGCAGCGCTGCCAGGGACAGCTGAGCTGGCCCTGAATGAGCAGCTGGCACGGGAAGGACACAACCTCAAACACAGGCTAGGTCCAGCTGACAGGGACCTTAAACTGGCTGGAGTGCAGAAGAGTTACATCCTGCCCCCTGTGTACCCAACCCGTGGGTCAGGTGTGCTCTCTATTTACCACAGCCTCAGTCCTGTGAGCAGACTGGCACATCCCATGGCTCCCTGCTTGCCTGCAGGGTTCCTTGTAGTGTCACCAAGGCCACTGCAGGGATTGCTCTGGACCTGCACCTTCTCACAGCATGCAGAGATGTGCTCCCTTCCCACTGTTCAGATGCTGCAAATCCTACTGGCACTTTCATCAGGATGGACGAGTTCTGGCTCTCCTCCCCCAAAAGTTGAGTTGTTACAGCTAGAATCCACTGAATGCTCCTGTTTATAAAGCAAAGGCCAGCACAGCTCACATTTCCAAAGCATAGCTGGATCTGGTTTAGAGAAAGAGCAGTGAAGTCATAACAACTTATTCTATCATTAAATTCAGCTGTCCCAGTTTGGGCAGGCTTGGGAAGCAAAACAGTTGAGGCTGAAGTTAACCAGACCCTTTTCAGGGTAGGTTTGTGCTTTGAAATGCTACAATTCCTGGTTGTTAGGGTTACTTCACAAGGCTCCTGTGCAATGCTAGCACGTGAAGGGTCACACCAAATGTCTACCATATGCTGCACAGGCACGGTTTCCTCTCAAGGTTTTCATTATTACATTTTCTTTTTTTTTCTTAATTCCCTAGGCTGTTGTTGGAAGTGGATGCAGTTGAATTGATGGGAGGAATTTCACCTGTTCAAGTCAGGTATTGAGAGATCTGGACATACTTTTTTTTATGTTTCCTGATAAGCATTCTGCCCCTTGTCCCTCCCAGGAGTGGTAGTCATGCTTCTCATTTCCTTGCACATACCCAAAGAACCCGTGGTTGTGCTGCCTAGGGCTAAGGCAACACAAGAACCCTCTGCTTACTTAACAGAAGAATGTAAATGAATGTCAGTCTCACCTCTAATGTCACACAAGAGTCAACACCAGAAGATTATATTCCACCAAAAGCCTTGGCCTGCAGGTCACTGTCCCCCTGCTAACCTACTCCAGCTATTCCAGGAAAGTCAACAGACCTCGACCGGTCATCTCTTCCAGGTGGGTCAACAAATGATACCACTGAGTTCATTCAGAGTTTTTAAAAGCATAGCTTTTCTAACTGGGAAAATATACACTGAGCAAATTTCATTCTAGCTCAGAAACGCTTAGACAAATTGGAGTACAAAGTTCTTCTACTTGTTTTGTTTCTCCACAAAAGCATTTGCACAAAAAGGCTAATCCACATCATTAACTGTACTAAGTTGGTGAATCAGCCAATTCTATGTTTAAGTTTCTAATTCTGAGTTTCTACACATGATGAAGAAAGATTAGCTGTCACAATTTATGGACTACAGTCAAAACCTATGGCTTTTAAACACTTTCTTACATGGCTCCTGAATTTTGGCCCAAGCTGCAATTTCAAGGGCTCTATTCTCAGCGAAGTTGTGGATCAGATTTAACAGCCAAATTAATGCAAACAAAAGGTAGCAGGTCAGGTAACTTGCAGAATAAATGTTTGGGAACACACTTTCATTACTCTTTACACAGACAGCTTTACTTCAAAGTATTTGTTCTGAACAATTCAAACCCACATTTTTTATTGTAAGGGAGGCAGAGTTGGGCTTAGAGAGGTTCAGGATGAGAAGAAATGAAAGAGTAACTTTACAGTGATGCATTCTGTTTCCCAGCTAAATCTATCCTTAGGCCTTACTAAGGACGTGTGGAAAGTGTTATAACTCCCATTTGATGTGAAGCATAGAGGTCTGGTCCTACATTTAGTTAACAGCATTCTGCTCACAGCCATGGTAACTTTGCCTGGCTGTTCTAAGGTATTTCTGCAACCACTGGAAAAATGTGAATTTTAATATTCTACCTGGATATAATAGAAATGTGAATACCAGAAGCACTTGAAGCAGAACTCATCCTTCAGCTCATGAGTGGAAGCGATGGCTTTCTTGACTTTGTGGCATTGTTGAAGATTCAACAAATTTCCCCTTTGACCTCCACATACTCTAGAGAAGGACTCCAAAAAGGATGATACTTTCAATTTCCCTAAAGCTTCACATTTTATGGAACAAATAGTACAAAGACTGAGAGCCATGGCTTCAACTGAGCATGAGAGTGTTCACATCCAGTGGGGGTTGCACTGGATGGAGGATGACAAAGAAATTGAGAAGACGTGGGGGAGGTACACAGGCACTCCTCAGTTCATCATTATATACTTACTGTTTTTAGGATCACTAATCACATTCAGACTAACTCTAAAATTGTGGATTAGATTGCTTCAGGACTTCCTTCAGCCCTTACACAATTTTCAGGCATTTCTTTTTAAATCACAACTAATTACAAGATGTGAGCTGATGCACAACAACTCTGTCTTTTTCTGCAGCCATCTTACTCTTACCCAGCTTTGTTTATTTAATGGTGTCTTAATCCAAGCTAATCACGTCCCTAGCAGCAAATTATGTTCTAAATGACAATGAATTATTGCATTTCAGCAGGAGGATAATCAGGGGAGAGCAATCCAATCACTTCTGGTTTTTTCAGCATACCTTAATCAAAAACGGCAGAGAAGAAGAAGACACATTGCAGAGCAGCATAGGAGAGGAGTAAAGTATTGCTGAACATACCTGGACCTGCGTTAAGCAAGTGAGAAGAGAGTGTAGGACCCTCCCATCAGAGCTGTGCCTTCAGCTTTGTACTGACCACGGTGCAAGTAAGAGAGGGCTCTGGAGGAAATGGGGGAGGGATGAGGAGGGGATTGAAGGAGGCTGGCTAAACAGCATTACCTGGGCTTGAAAGCACATTTAGGATCATGAATAAATGATAATTTATTAGTCCTGCATTAAGAGCCTGCACTAGCCTTGTGAAAAGGGTCAGTACACGTTGAGCATGGCTGGGGCTGAGTTCCCTTGGCTGATCTGAAGAGTGGGAAGAAAGAAGGTGCAGAAGGAAGAGCAGGATTGGTGCATCCAGACCTGCAGCATCTCAGTGGATGCTGAGCACAGACACAGCACACTGTAGAGCTGCACAGCCCCTTCTCTCCCCCAAGCTGTTTGTTTTCCAGGGAAGCACTGCAGTAAGGATACTGGGTATTTATCAGCCTTTCCAATGCCCCGACAGACAGGCCACATGTCAAACATGCTGTTTACCAGGAAGCACTTTTATTGATTTTTTTTTTGTAAGAGAGTAAAATATAGGCAAAGGCTTCTCTTACTCCTTATCATGAACATCAACACAGAGCAAATTTCATGCACTAGTCCTGTACTTTTTTTGACAATAATGTAGAAAGCTTGAATAAATTCATTCATCTCACTGCAATGTCGCTTCTGGAATAGCTGCTTTGTAGCACTTATTCAGTTGCTGGGAAGTGACAGATCAGCAGCCAAACAGCACAGCTAGTCTTGGCACTCAGAGGGGATTATCTGGGGCTAGAGAACTGCCCCATGCAAAACCAGATGCCAGCAACAATTTGCTAAAATTATATGTCCTGTCCCATGGTTGTAAAGTACCCCGGGACCCTTTCTCCATCTGCACACAGCTCTCATTTGCTTCAGCCTGAATGATTCAAAAGTCCATTTTGTCTTCAACAGTTTCATATCTGCCACAAACACCACGAGAAAAGAGGACAAAGCCTTCTCTGCAATGGGAAAAGAACCTTCATGGACAGCTCTTTTTCAGCAAGCCTTAGGGAAAAAACCCCATGCTTCTAAAAAGGCAGTAAATAAACTGAAATTCAGCCCAAGTGAATGCAAGCTGGTGTGTTTTGGGCAGAGGGAGGAAAGGGAGGAGTACAAAGTAAGAGGCACTTAGAGAATCAATAAACAGACTGAAGAACAGCGAACAAAATGCGCCAGGATTGAAAATGAAAATGAAAAAAACAAACCCTCCAGCCTTTGGGGAATTAGTGCTGCATATACAGCTGCAATGGCCCAGGAAAAGAAAAATGGAGGGATCTTAAACTGTGGCCAAAACCCCACACATCTTTAGTTCCTTACTTTTAAAAAATGCCTGATATTTCCCATGTACTGCTTCATGACTCATTAGGACTGGGATCAAACCCAGAAGAGCTGGGGTGGCAGTTTTCTGCCACTCTCAGGGGTTATGCTTGTCTGATGGTGTAGGAAGGAATACCATAAGAAGAGAAGGCTTAGGAATTTGCCTTGGGAAGTTTGCAACTATGAATTGCATATACTGAACACTCTCAGCACCAAACCAAGTTTATAATAAACTGAAATTTATTTACTGAAATGAAATATATATTTATTCTGCTTCTATTTCTTTCTCCAAAATGCTTTGCCATAAACCTGTTAGGCTTCTTAAAACTTGGGATCTTGTTTGTTTAAGATGTTCTTTTCCTGCTGGAGATGTGCTTTTTCAGGCTGAGCACAGGGAGCTTAGGCAGTGAAGCTCCAAACACCACTCCCATCGATTCCTGCTATCATGCTGAGGGGAAAAATAAGATAATCTCGCCAGATCCTGCTCATGTCATGAAAATGCATAGGCAAGAAGACAGAGAAAAAGGAAAAGCACCTTGTCTCAGGACAAATGCCCCCCTGCATTACAGCAGGATTCCTGCCACAGAGACGCCAGCTGCATTGCTGGTGCGTGGGTGAGGTGATAGCTCTGGCACTGACAGCCCAGCTGTGGGTGTGTGAGCAGGTCTGGCCCATCCCAGCAGGAGATTTACCCTCTTCACACTCAGGGGTAGTGATCTGCTATGGAGAGAGTGAAGAATCACAGAACCAGGGAATATTCTGAACTGGAAGGGACCCACAAGAGTCCAGCCCTTAAGCACCAGAGCAAACTCAATGGGCTGCCCCAGGCACAGGCCTTGCTCACACTTTGGTGGAAGTTTTCCCTCATCCAAACACACTGCAGGGATCTCACCAACCTTGCAACAGGCAGGTCCCTCAATGCCTGCCTCAGAGGCATTCAGGCAGTCAACCTTTGTGTACTATGAACCTTTCTGAGGTTTGGGACCTTTCTCCCAGGCATGGGACCAGCAGCCCATGTGGCCCACGCAGCTTGCTCTTCCTTGACAGGCAGCCCATGGCTGATTTTTCTTTCTGGAAAGGATGCCTGATAAAGAGCCTTGCTTTAAGCCTAGTTTTCAGGAAAAAAACAAACTCACATGATTTTACCCTGTGCATGTACAAATGCCTGGATCTCCCTTCATGAGATTGGCCCAGTTCACCCAGGTCTGACAAAGATTGTCAAGTTGATATTTCCAGCTGTATTTTCTTGCTGGGCTAAGTGATTTTGGAGGTGGCACACATCAGGGGACCTGTGGAGTGTGTCACATTCCCCACGTGGACATTTCCCTCTTCTGGAAACCAGAGCCTGGGGCTGGAGGGACTGGGACACTGACACCTGACTAGGACGAGAGTAAATCCGTAGAACCCAGGAATGCAGAGGCTCGGGGGTTTTGCAGTCCAGGCACAGCCAGAGACACCTGGCTTCTGTGGGTGTTGTGGGAACAGACAGCTGGGTATTCAGTCTCTCCCCAGGGAGAAGACTGAAGCACGAGATCATGCTTTGTTGGCAGGAAACCCCTGTTGTGCCAGAGAAAACATGGAGACAGACCTCATAGTGCCCCAGCTTCAAGAAGATCTTCAGCTGAAGCTTTCATTTCATTAGATGTCAGAGTAAGCCAACACCAAGACACAGATCTGTACCAAACCATCTGGTGTTTAGCTCTTCTACTTGCTACTTCCTATCTTCCCTACCCAGCCCCCAGCATGCTCTCTGAGCCCACTCCACTCCTGGGCTTTACAGCTCAATAGGAAAGTTCATCTGCATGAAGGAACACATTTTATAGTTTGCAGTTACATCCTGCCCTGCACATCTTCACATCTGCCACAGGTTTTTCTAAAGGTCTCAGCTCTACAGGCAGGACTCTCATATTCCCTGGGATGTAAATCTGAAGCCATAAAATGATCTCATGCATTATTTTTGCTCTGGTTTCAATCTCCCTTCCCTTTTCCAGTGTACTTCTAATATACAGAGTATTTTTCCCCGAGTTCATTTTAACTATTTTCTATTTCTATTTTTGTGTATTCCTTCCCCTTGCTTTCTCTTTTTGTCTGTCTTTTGTCTACCAGTCCTCCTTTCCTCCTGTCCTATTTCAAAATCTTCCTATGAGCCAAGCCTACTATCTGTAAAGAGTAATGCTGTCAACTTTAATAGGAGCTGGATTAACTCCCACGGCTTTCATGTTCCCAGCTTCTTTTTTTCCCCTGCATCCTCTGTTCCCAGACAAAAAAACCCCAGTTCCTGCTTCCATTTTCAATTTTGGAACTTAGTTCAACTTTTCTTTCCATTACTTACCTCACACCCTTCTGTAGCCCCTCCTTGAGTCTTTCCTGCTTTTTTCCCTCTATCCATCTCACAGCAAACAATCTGCCTAATCTACCATCTGAGCATTTCAGTCCACACCCACCAGTGTTGTATGGGAGCACCTAATACATATTAAGATTAGCATCTCTCTCCTGTTCTCTCCCCTTTCCTTCACAAACTATGCCAAAAAGGCTGCTGTGGGGTTTTGTTCAGTAGTTCTGCCTCTTCCTTCCCTGGTCCTCCCTAGGTCTCCTGGAGAAACAGTCAGCCAGAGATGTGGGTTACACAAAATCATAATTAGCCAATTAAATACAGGAGAGATTTGCTGTCTTGCTTTCTCTCCCAGAACACAACATGAAGCCTGATGTAATATCATCCCAATCCATGCAAGGACTGAAATGAAACTCCACAGGAGCAAGAACAGACCCTGGGGAGCAGAGATTGGCAAAGGATGTGTGGAAAAAAAAACTGGATGGGAGGGAGGACTGTAGAAGATGGGAATAAAAGGGAATATTAGAGGAAGCCCATGTTACCTGACATATTATCTTCTCCCTTATAATCAAGATCTCCCTTGAAATCTGTATTTCACTGAAACAAATGACCTCTCCCTAGGGAAGTTATTCTAGGAGGCTGATCTAGACAGTAGGGTAAAGGAGGATCCACCCATCATGATCTCAGCTATTTCTTTCTCATAGTTCATAGGAAAGTCATTTTCTCACAGACACTGCTTCTCTCAAATTTCTGTGCTGTCCTGGGAAATAAAAAGGAAATGGGCAGCTTTGTGAACCACTCAAACTTGATCACAGAAGTACAAGCAAGTCTGGAAGGGATTCAGTAACCTTGACAATAACTAAAAGGATCCTGCTCCTTTCTGTCCCCAAAACCAGGAGGAGAAGACAGTGAGAGATGTTTATTGGAGTACCTCTTCTTTCTGTGGGGCCAGGAAGCAAAGGAAACAGAAATCAATAGGAAGAGTTGAGAGGTAGGAGCATCTCCTACTCTCAGGAGCATCTCCTGCTCTCTTGCTAGGTGTGAGAGAGAAGAGGAGATGGGAAGTGAGGATGACAGCCTCCTCTAGATTTTCCTGGTTGTGAAACATCTGCCTGGAAAAGCAGCAATACTTAGAATAAGGGTGCCAGGAGCAATGTGAGGAGCAGAGGCCTGAGATTTCTTCAGAGATTTCTTCATTTCCACAGTGGAAAAGGGTCAAAGGTGAAGTAAACTTACTTCCATGTTTTAGAAAATGTGCTTCCAGCCCTGGAAGTCTGTCTAGGCTGCTGCAGGCAGGCATTTCTCCAAAATATATAAATGCAAAAAATGCTGACAGGAAAACCACCCCAAGTTGCCAAGCAGCTTCTCTGAGAAGGAAAAGGAAAGACAGAGGAAGAAAGAGAATATGCAGAAGAAGAAAGAAGGAAAAAAACCCAAGATCATAAAAAATTTAATTAAAAAATCTTAATTCACAAAAATTCAAATCAGCTATGTTAAGTAAATTGTGCTAGTAAGTTAGAACTGCCTTGACTTGCCTTATCTAGACTCAGTTCTTTAAGTGCATCAGCAGTAAATCATGTGCATTTGCCTTGATGTTCTTGCAACCAGAATTAGGTTTCTGCAGGTTTCAGTTCTCCTCCTTTCCTATGGCAGAAGCTGAGATGGAAATGATGAACAGCTCTGTTCATATGCTTCTCACCATTTTCCCTTCCTTGATTACTCAAACTTTCTACTCCAGGCCATGTAATTAGCAGCTTTCTGCCATACTGAGGCTTTGCAGCAGGTACATGACACCAGCTCATGTCCCAGCCTCAGTCCAAAACGCTGAATTATTTTGGTGTGGTTTTCCACAGACTTCCATATCTGCAGGAAGGAAAATGCAATAATTCCACATCCATTCAGATGAATTACAACCCCAGAAGAATAACTGGAAACTTGCAAAATCTGTAGACTTGAGAAACAGCAGTACGTAGTTTGGGAAGAGAGGTAATGATGTTGATTCTCACTAGAAAGGAAAGGATTGCAGTATAAATAATGCAAGAGGAAAGGAAGAAGGGACATACTAAAATTACACATTATTGGCCATAATCAATAACAACCATCATATGGTTTTAATGGGAGCATATCCTCCTTGAATAGGTGAAGGCATAGGAGCATACTTCAGTAGCCTAAAAATTAGAATGCTAAAGTAAAGCAGACCATGTTTTTACCACTTGTCAAGTAAAACACGACATGTTCCTGAGTAAATAAGGCAGTATGTCTGCTGGCAAAGTGTGCAGAGCATAACACTGTCATCTGCATGTTGGGGGAACTCAAATCTGCCAATTCAGAGAAAGTGGGGCTTCCTAGAAATTAGTAATACATCTAATTAATAATGAAATGACTCTTCTCTCTTTCCTTAAGGAACATCTTGTCTCTTTGGGTCAATGTCTTGGGGAATCCCCCCAGGTCAAACCTCAATTTGAAGAACTTGTGCCTAATGGTTCTGACAACTGGCTGTGTCAGAGAGCACAGTTTAGAAGGCATCTTCAGAAAAGCCCTTACCTGATAAATTTCTCAAGTGGCAGAGGTTATCTTTTCCCTAGTGTCCCAAAACTCTCCTCTTTCTCTTTCTCTGCTCCCCTGCACCAGTGACAGATCATGCCTTTTGCTGTCTGTGCACCTCATTGTGCTTTCCTTTCCCTCTGTAAAAGCATCTTGATTTTCTAGTGAAAACTGAAGGATACTTATGTCTTCATACATCTATGAAACTCACAAATATTGGAAGAGATCTTTAAAATGCATTTGTGTTTCCTCTGCAGAGAAAACTGAGAGGACTGAGGTCAAAGACAACTCACCATCTCTCCAACATTAGTCAGTGTGAGGCATCTATACTTAGTTTTTCTTCACATCCTTTGGTATTCTCATTCCTAAATACTTATGTTTGCTACCTTGAAGCTGGAACAAAGGTCACTCACTCTCCTGTCTTTAAGGGCTGTTTAGAAAGTGAAGACATCTCTGTGCAACAGAAAGCAAGACCTGGCAGTAGATGCTCTGCCAGCATGAGTCATGCTGCTTTCCTAGGAAGGGGCTCTTACCATGCACCAGACATGGACCAGGTTACTTTTTTTAAAAAAGAATTCAAAAGACTGTCCTGTAAACCATGAACTGACCCTGTGACATTCAGGATAACTGAGTGGAAGGAAGATAGTGTATAGCTTAGCCAACAGAGACTGAATGATCAAGCACCCAAGGTAGTCACATTGTGTTCCCCTCAATATGCTCTGACAGTCCACAGACAGCTGGTTGGTCATATGGTGCCAGTCTCTCTTCCCTGCTTCTAGCTGCCACATGATATTAAAAGGAGAAGGAAGGAAGGAAAATCCCTTCTTAAAATCATGTGTACAAACAATAGCTGCATCAATGCAGATGGAAGGAGATTCTGTCCAAAACACAGTCAAAAGCAGCAAGTGCTTCAGAGTCTGACAGCCAGTCTCTCCTGAGCCATGGAGAAAGCCACTGCACCTGGAGATGTCTCCTGAGCACTGAGTCAGAGGAGGAGGGAGTTGGTGTGGTAGCCCCTAAAGCCCAGCCCTTGATGCAGAGGGAGTGGGTTTGTCCCACTCCCACCAGTGTCACAAACATCCTCACCCTGTGTGACTGTGTGGTTCAGGCCATGGGGCAGGGCCCTCAGCTGTGTTTCTGATGGAAAATCTTCTCCAGAATTGTCTGGGTAAGCCATTGCACACATGCAGACCAAAAGGGCACTGTGGACATCAAGGCATCTTCCCCATCCTGCATGGTGACTCCAGGTCAGATGGAGGCATGGTGAACATTCTCCCCTACCTTCCACTTCCTGTATGAAGGAAGCTGGGCAGGAAAGTTGGAGGAACATTGTGGGCTAGCACTCTTATTCACCTTGCAGTGGATTCATTTCTGCTCCTTCTGGCAAAATCAACAGGCATTACCTCCTACTCTTTCCTGGTGGTACAGGCTCCTGCCTGCAACCTCCTGTGTTTTCCAGGTGGATGCTGTAAGTGCAGGGAGGGAACAGAAGCCGAGAGTCAGAGTAGGGCATGGCAAGGCTCCAGTGCCACAGGGAGGGTATGAGAGGGAGGCTGGCTGGGAAAGCCATTTCCATGCAGAGCTACCTACCCAAGGGAGAGAATTAGGCAAAATTCTTGCTGCCTTTCTTTGCTCTCCATCCATGATGGTTGCAGCAACAGCAGTGCAAAATTTTATCTTGCACAGTGATGTGGAGACAAGAGAAGAAATCTGTTTGTCCCTGTACCGCAGTCAGATCCTACCTCCTGCAGAAGGCAAGGTGAGCCAGAGGAGAGAATTATGCCAAAATCTGAATTCTACTAAACCACAGCTCCCACAAGAAATGGTTTTAGGCTTCCTAGTGGTCTCACAGCACCTCTGCTGAGAAGGACTCCCCACAAAATAATCTGCCTTTTTACCCACTGGCAACCCTTTGAGGGGTAGCAGAGACCTTATTTTCAATCCTCCAATTAGCTTCAAGTTCACCTCTTGAGGTTTCTTTAAGAGTGGTTCATTGCTTCAGGAGCAACCTGCTCTCCTGGCTCTCAGTCTTCTGGTCACAGCCTTATTTTGCATGGCATCCTTTAATTAGAGAGCAAGAGAGACCTTGTGCTCAAGGCACTCCCAGGGAGGGCAAGTCCTGGGCTCCCATCCCTGCACCAAGGCCTGACATGTGTCAGTACAAGATGCACCAGGGCTCCTGTCATCCCTTCCTCTTTCCCTCACACACAATCCAAAAGTATGAAACCCTTTCACATCAAGCAAAATTGCTGCCATGGTGTACTCAGCATCGTCGTCCCGTGGAATTTCGCAGGTGCTTTCTGGGAAGCTGGGACAGCAGTGGAGACAGGACGGCAGCAGCGCTGTTGGCTGTGCTCTGAAGGAGCTGGGGGTCTCGCTCCTAAACTCCGCGTGGGAGCATCTCTTCTCTGCCATGGACACAGGAGAGGATGGAGGCAGCCAAGAGCCAGAGGGATGAGGGATGACCTCAGCCTCCTCCGTGCTTGCCCCCAGCAGTTCGTGCCGCCCCGCTGAGCATCCCGGCTGCCAGGAGGGCGGCTCTGCCTCCTTAGAGACTGCAGCCTGTGGCGCAAGGAGCCGGCGCCTGGCAGAGGTGGCACATCAGCGCTCGTCCTGCCCGGGATGGCAGCCCCGAGCAGTCGCCAGTTTCAGTGATACTGAAACTCATCAGCGTACAAACATCTTTTGAAGATGGGACTCAGATGACACTTTCACAACACGCTTAATCCAATCTATTTGAAAGTGGCTGCCAAGAGGGGAGGTCCGACTCTGCCTCCTGGCAGCGCGTTCCCAACCCTTCCTCTGACACACCAGCCCGCAGCTAATGCAGCTACACCTTCTGCTGAATGAGGGAATTAGTACCGCTGAAAGCTTTTTTCCTCGACTAATTTTGATCTGGATCAGCTCCCTAAGTCTGGTAGCTCCATTGCTGCATGAGCCAGCACAACAGAACTGGAGAGTTTGCAGGGCTGGGATGGGAGTCAGGGGACAGAACAGGACCAGCCCTCTTGGCAATGCCTAAGCTTAAACCAGTCAAGAAATAGTCACTGCTGGGTCTTAAAATAAAAAGACCTTCAAAAATAATGACTGTGTTTGGTTGTTGAAATGAAGGTTTTTGTGATTATTCACCTGGATGAGGAATTATTTTAGTCTTTGCAAAATATACTGTATGCCAATACCAGTGAAAGCTGAAAGAAACCTACTGCCTGTTTCATTATAACCAGACTTCTCAACCTCTTTAAATGAGGCATTTGTTTTGTATTACACTGAACTTGAATACAAAAGCCAGAATCAGAAATGCCAAGGCCATGATCTGCCAGCTCCCCTGCTTTTCCTTGTCTCTGCTCAGGCTCTCTGCAGGGTGTGTTTTTCTCTCAGTGTGTGATGCTGCCACAGTTAATATGAATGGCAATTATTAGGGCACGCCAAAAGATGAGAACTGCACACATTAGCAACAGAAATAAACCTTCTGCATTGTTGGCTCTGCCTTCAAAACAGCTATTTAGACACTGATATTTCTCAAAATATGGATTGGTGATCAGCCATCACTACCAAAACATTTTAAAAAGAAAAGTGCCTCAACATGAAAAACAGCAGGTTAATAAAAGAATCCAGTTTTGATTATACAATTCAGACAATAAAATATCATGAAATCACATAATACTCCTGTTATTAGTAATTGCAGTTCAGTTCAAAATTGAGAGCTGTCTAGGTGACAAAATGATCTTGATTAACTAGGAATTTCAGAGGAAAATTCTCAGAGAGAGGGGAAAAGGAATTGGGAAGGACATATATTGGTTACAGGGTGAGAAAACTCTGCATTGCCATTGTGCCTTCCAAACATTGTACAACCTGTAGTAAATCCCTGAAGGAATGGTTCACTTTGCACTTCTCTCCCTGCTCCAGCACATAAACAAATGACCAAAAAGGAATCCCAAAGCAAGGGGGCTGCCATGCTTCTGTGCTGTACTCTGAATCATGGCTCTAGGCATTCTGCCCATCTTCTCAGCTCAAATACAGATGGGAAAGTGAGATGCACTTAAAAAAGGCTCAGCTAAAGTGCCTAAAGTGGTGTGTCTGGG
Organism: Anthoscopus minutus; assembly: GCA_013399455.1. Taxonomy (NCBI): domain Eukaryota; kingdom Metazoa; phylum Chordata; class Aves; order Passeriformes; family Paridae; genus Anthoscopus; species Anthoscopus minutus. Next base: position 408,042 of record VWYI01029305.1, read on the forward strand.
CCTGTGGGATATTGACCCTGCTGTTTGTACCCCAAAGCTGCTAACATAAAACAGGCCAGAACAAAAAGACAGAATAATTTTAGACTCAGATGTATGTAGATATAAGTGATAAAAAGATACAATTGATAATATGACAGACCTTACAGATATGGGGCAAGCTCATTCACTGTTTTGTGCTTTAACACAGAGGCACCTGCTTTCTCTGTTATTTCTTTAAGCTTCTACTGTGTCGTTCCTTCCAGAGCAAAATTCAAAAGAACAAAAACTGGAAGGTGTTTTCCTCATTCTATTACTCCAGGTCAAATAAGGATATTTGAATAGGGAAGGAATATTAGTTTTTACAAAGAGTACCCATTCTGGCAGTTTGCTATCAACAAAAAGATATACAATTACTGTACTCCTATTTGCAAATTTCCTTTTGGAAGGGTGTTTATAGCTTCATTTCTTAGAACTAATTTTGACCTAAACTTGTCATGCAAGTCTGTGGCCTGGAAAAAAAAATTCAACGTTAGAACTAACACATTCAGGTATTTCTGCTTGTTTAGGGGTGACAATGACAAATAACAGAAAAATGCTTGCAAAGCTGGAGATTCCTTTGCAATGCTCACCTTGATTGCACTTCTCTCGGATTTTGTGGCAGGTTATAACCCATTGTGCTCTTCTTTTTTCCCTGTGTGTGCTATCATTTAAGATCTTTGGAAGAAGCTGACGTCATGTACATGAAATTGTACACTTTGCAAAGCATTTGACACTGTCCCACACAACACCCTTGTCTCTAAACTGGAGAGACATGGATTTGATAGGTGGGCAACTCCATGGATAAGGAATTGGCTGCTTGGTTGTGCTCACAGAGTTATAATGCCTCAACATCCAGGTGCAGAGCAATGACCAAAGGTGCTCCTCAGGTGTCAGCACTGGTGCTGTTCATCTTGTGGCATGGACAGTGGGACTGAGGCACTCTCAGGCTGTGTGGTGTGATCCACATGCTGGAGGGAAGGGATACCACACAGAGGGACCTGGAGAGGTTGAGAGGTGGGCCTGTGTGAACCCTATGAATTTCAACAAGGTCAAGCACAAGGTCCTGCATGTGGGTCAGAGCAATCCGAAGCACAGAGAGACACAGGCTGAGTGGAGAATGGGTTGAGAGCAGCGACAAGGAAAAGAGCTTGAGGATGTTTGATGAAAAGCTTGACATGATCCAGAAATTTGTGCTCACAGCCCAGAAAGTCAAATATGTCCTGGGCTGCATCCCAAGATGCAGGTCATGGGAGGTGATTCTGCCCCTCTACTCTGGTCTCACAAGACCCCACATGCAGTGCTTCATCCAGGTCTGGGGTCTTCAGCACAGGAAGGATGTGGACTTGCTGGAGTGAGTGCAGAGGAGACCACAAAGATAATCAGGGGCTGGAACGCCTCTCCTAAAAAGACAGGCTGAGAGGATTAGGATTGTTCAGCCTGCAAAAGGGAAGGCTCCAAGGAGACCTTACAGCAGCCTTCTGCAACCTAAAGAGGCCTACAAGAAAGCTGGAGAGGGACTTTCAACAGATAGGATAGGGGAAAATGGGTTCAAATGGAAAGAAAATAGGTTTAGATTAGATATTAGAAAGATTTTTTTTTACTGTGAACATGGCAAGGCACTGGAACAGGTTTCCCAGAGAAGCTGTGGATGTCCCATCCCTGCAAGTGTTCAGGGCCAGAGGGGGGACATTGAGCAACCTGAGCTAGTGGAAGGTGTCTCTGCCTATGGCAAGGGGGCTGAAACTGCACCTCTCTCTATCCAATTCTGTTTTTATGATCTTTGAGCTCTTTGGAATATGGTACCTAACACACTGTGACCTAGATACAAATAATAAAATCATTAAAAAGTTTAAAGGTACAAATAATAAAAAGCAGTACTTCCACTCAATCCCCTCCTATACTTAAGAATTTAGGGAAGTAAGTCAGTGAGAGAAAATTGCTGCAGACTTCTGCAAAGAGATTAGCTCTGTACCAAATCCAAAGACATAGAATGGAGATGTCTTTTCTACCAGAAAAAAAACCCAAAAAAACTCCAAAAAACAGTGCATGATAATAAGATCCTAACACAACCTTCCATCTGACCACTAACATTAGTGCACCTTTCAGCAAAGCTAATCTACTGATGACTCATGTCTTGGTGCAAGAGCCTGTGCAGCAGGGGAGGACACAAACCACAAAACACAAATATCTTGATCTAGTTAGAACCCTCTGCAAGGAAGAGCTTTCAGAGGGAAAGTAGGAAGGTGACAGCCTAGCCTGACTCAGCCTAATCTGCTTCCACGAAGCACTGACCAGCCTGTCATTCTTGTTCTTCCCACAGAAGAACCCATTCACACCCATTCCCAATGCCTTATTTTTATGGAGAGAAAGAGAGAGAGAGAAAAGCATGGCTTTCCCCTCATTTGTCCTCCTTTGTATACACAAAAACAAGAGCTGACTCATGAACTATAACGACTGATACTGTGCACTTTTATATATTAACTGATGCATGCCATGAGCAATGTCCTTGAGGCTCCTTGACTCTAAGATAATTTCTGTAATCAATTTGTTAGTGCAAATAGTTCTGAATCTCATTATTTACTGCTCTTCTAATGTCTGCCTTACTCTATATGGAGTCTATTTCACTTAAGTGAGCTAAAAATGATAACTGCTTCTCACAGTGCACATCCACTGTCTTGAGCAAGGTTGGGGTAGTTTGGCAAGTTGTCTTTTTGCCTTCGTGTGGCTAAGAAATTAAGTCACTTCCCAAAGTATTTGAGATCATAAAGATACTTTTTACATTAGACTGATGTAATTTGTCATTAACACAAGCACCAGAATCACTTTACCAGAACAGCCTAAAGGTTTGCTGAACTCTGTATACAACTGGGAGACTGAAAGTGATCCAGTCCTTCAAAGGAAACATAACTCCTTAATAATAAACCTAAGTGTTTTATATAGTGCTGCTGATGGAAATTTTTTCCAATTAAGCATCTAACATACAAAATCTGCATTGAAACTCTGCAATCTCATCTTTGCTTACTGCAATGCCAGGAGTGAGCATTTATGTAACTGCCTGGCCACCCCACCTTTTAGGCCAAGTTTTACACAACACCCAGCAGCAAAGTCCCATCCCTTGTCCTTTGCATGAGAAATACATCCCTGGTTTTATCTGTTGTTCTCTTCCACCTGCATTCAGAGATCGCTTTCTTGATCCCAAGAGCCTCAATCCTCTCCCATGACCTTGAGAAGGGGAAATTCTAAAGCAGCTCCCAGGTGGGAGGTGGCAGGAGTTTTTCTTCAGCTGGTGTGACTGTCAGCAGGTTTTGCACGGCTGAGTTGGGATTATCAGGGCTGCTGCCAGCCCAGCGCCTGGGCCTCCGCATGGGAGCCACGTGCAGTTCAGCAACTGCAGCTCAGTCACAGAGAGAGGCAAAGCAAACCCTTGAGTCACAGAATCTTCCTCCTGTTACCCAAAGCTTTACCTGTAAGGAAATGCCACCTTTGCAGCCCCACAGCACTGGATTTCAGCTGCTCTTCCACCAAAACTTTTCTCCTGTGCTTTTTTTTTTTTAGAATGGATGCCATACCCATGGCTGTGCTGCACTAATGTAACACTATTTTTCTGACATTACTCATACTCTAAATCAGCATCACATTGTCTCTTGTGCAACATTTAAACAGTATTGTCCAGACTCATACCAGGAGAAGTTACCAGGAGATCAAAAGGCACACGAGTGAAACTGCATGAGCTGCTTTTGTCTGAGGTTTCGCTGGCGCTCCCCAGCAGAGGCTGTAATGTGGTTTTCAGCTGATGGAGCACAGGGCCAGAAAGGAGCCAAACAGAACAGGTTCTCCCTCTCACCCTTGTCTTCAGAACAAACCTTCATCATCCAGCACAGGGCACTGCATCTTTGCATTGCATTAGTTTGACCGCGGAAAGACTGGCAAGCTGGCATGTTAGGAAACCAGGGTAATCCCTCTCCCTGTTCCTGACTTTTTCCTGGCATCTTTCCAAGAGGGGAGGGGAAGAGGAGTTAAAAACATTATGAAAAGAACAAGCATTGCCAAACTAAAAATTATCCAGCTTCACAGAGTTCTTTACCTCAGAAGGGAAAAACCTTCCAAAATATATATTTTTAAACATAGATTCAGACCAAGTGTTTTAATTTACACAAACATCTGCCAACTAGTACCATGTCTGGGGTGCTTGTGCTTTACTACAATGTCCTAACAGTTGGGCTGAAAAATGAAGTGCTAAGGAATATCTATTTAAAAAGCAATATCCTTTGAGAGAAAAAAAATCTTCTATTTTTAGAAGAAAAACAACCCCCAAACCAGCACCACCAAGCAAGCCCTAAATTTGGTGACAGTAATACCAAGTGAAATCTCAGTACATTTGTAAACTTGGCATTTCAATGCCTGAGAAGAAAACTTACATAATGTAAGGACTTACATATTTATTAAATATTTATCCTCTGTTGTATCACAAGCAGCAAGTGCACTTCAGTATGAGAACTTAATACTAGAACACAATATAGATACCCAATTCTGAGGCACTTACTTCATGAAATGAGGAAAAAAAAGGAGAAAGAAATCAATACAATGTGAATAACATAAAATGGATTAATTCCTGTTATCCAAGGAGGACTATAGTAAAGAAATGCAAGAGATTGGGGAGGCAAGTCTGCCAGACCTATTTGGAGGGAGAGAAAAGAGCTCCCTACAGTACATTAAGATACTTCCTGAAAAAAGCAAGAGTCATTCCTAGGCTTTGCTCCAACTTCCATGACTCGCTGCCTGCAGAGTAACCATGACTCTATCGTCTCAGATTTTGTTAAAGAGGCACTGACCTTCAAGCCAACACTCACACAGAGAAACTGCATTGTGCAGCTGGGACCAGCTTACCAAAACTCAGGCCATGTATGGTTAAGTTTAATATGGTCATTTAAACATTTTAGACATGCCAAGTTATATCAATGCCTCATTGCTTTGATGGGAAAAAAACAGAGCCACAAAATCCCCTCTTGCACATACAGATTTTCTGCATTGAGTAAGGCAACTCTGAATGTAACATAGAAGAAAAACAGAAGAATTCCAGATGTTAAAAATATCATTTAATTAAAGAAAGATAAATCATACCAAAAGTTTAGGTCACTCTTAGTTAATACATTTGCATTTATTTTAGAATATACTCTACATCTGAGTAAAAAAGTTTTAAATAAACTCCAGTACATGTACAACCACGGGACCCGCCATCTCTCCCACAACAGAGATGGTTAGTTCCTTAGCTCACTGGGTTCCTTCCGGGGTAACAGAAGCAATTTTGTGCCAGTTTCGTTATGTTCATCGGCTTGAGTGGAGCCTCCTTATCAGCCATCAACGCCACCACCTCGTACACACACGGGTTCAGCCTCCCCGCCGGGGCGAACACAGCGACTGCTCGCCCCGGACCGTACAACGAAAAAAAACACGGAAGGGATCAAAATAATTAATAAACTAGTATTGATTAATTTACATCTCTTTCTCTCTCTTGTGCGTTGGTAAAAAACCTGCTGCAGTCCTAGGAGCGCGCAGGGAAGCCCCGGCCCGGGGCGCTGCCCTCGGCCACCGCAGCAGCGGCAGCGCCGGGCGGGGACGCGCCGCTCCCGCCGGGTCGGAGCCCCTTCCCCCGCTCCCCCCCGGCGCTCACTGCCCCCAGCTGCTGACGCCGATCTCCTGCTTGTATCTGTTGGTGAGGACGTTGGCCTTGCGGGTGAGCTTGGAGAGGACCGAGTGCAGTCCGCTGAGGTGGTAGTGGAACTGCTGCTCCAGGTCCTCCTCCCCCTCGCCCTCCTCGGCGGGCCCGCCGCCCAGCTTGTCCTTCTTGCGGGCGGCCTCCTCGCCCGCCGGCGGCTGCACCACGCCCCACTCGATGTCGTTGCGGATGGACTTGAGCAGCATGTAGTGGCTGTACATGTCCCTGCGCGAGAAATAGGCGCCGGGGTCGCCGGGCGGCAGGGCAGCATCCCGGGGCGGGCACACGGCGCCCGCCGCGTCCAGCTCCTCCAGCAGCAGCGGCACGTCGCGCAGCAGGCTCGGCACCATCACCGTCTGGTCCATGTTGTTGACGGCGCCGATGAAGCGGTTCATGGCGTTGAAGAGGGAATACTTCTGGCTGTACGAGTCGCAGATCTGCATCATCTTGGCGGCCGGGCGGGCGTGCTCAGCGACGCAGCTCGGACCGGACCGCGGGGCTCCTCTGACGACCTTTTCCTCCTCCTCCGCGCTAGCGGCACCGGCCGCCCTCCGTCGCAAGATGGGCTCGGCGGCTGCTTGCGATCAGAGTCCTGCTGGGAGGCAGCGGCAGAGGCGCTGGGGTTAGAGGCTGCTCTCCCTCCTCCCTCCCCCAGCCCACCTTCCCG